>ML681996.1:47371008-47415446 GCA_007922195.1 Podocnemis expansa
ACAGTTGAGCTGACACCCTGGAAGCCCCTGGGGGACCAAGACAGGCAATTTTTATTATTACTCAGACAAATCCCTTTCCTGGATTTCTGGCTTATGTACCAGTTGCCAGGCAATCAGTGAGGACCTTCCATTCAAGTCCTGTTGGGCAGCGCTTTCTACTGCACCACGTCTTAAGGAGTCCTCCCAAGGAAGTGCAGATTAAGTCTCCTGTGGTTATGTAGAGGCAGCAGCAGCCCAGAACTCCCTGGTCCCAGGTTCTTACATTAGTAGCCTCAGCAGAGAGGCAAAGAAATGAATGGGCCTATGGACTGAACTTCCCATGGGCTCGTCTACAGGAGAAAATAGGATAGTATTCAGCAGGGGTGTCGCTGGCGCTGGACACACCAGGGCACGTGCCCCAAACCCCAGTGCCAGTGCCCCGGATCTCTGGCCCAATCAGGGGCGGGGCCTGCAGGCTGGGGGTGGGGCCTGTGGGCCGGGGACAGGGCCGGCAGGCCATGCTCCAGGTCTCTCCCACAGCCAGCGATGCCCCTGGTATTCAGACGTGATTGTAGGCAGTCAGCTCTGCTGACGTGGTGCTGATAGCAATGGTGTGGCTGACAGAGATGTCAGCGAGCTGAGATTGAATCCTGCCGGGGCCAGGGTTAACCATGAGCGACTGACACAGTGCTGACCATGACTTGTCCATGTTGATTCTGACCCACCGAGTCTGCTCAGTAGTATTAGCTACTTTGACTGCTCACTGAGGATGGTCAAACACAACACAATTTCTTGCCGAAGGAAAACGCCCACAAGTGATACAGCTCTGGTTTGAAGCTTGTTATCAGGGTCCAGTAGGGAAGGCTGCAGTGCTGTGGCCATGTGTATCTTCTATTCAGTCAGCAGCATTCACGTTCTAGTGATGTTTAGCAGTAGATTCACTTTTAAAACATAACTGTCACTTTAAAAGAAAATATTGGCTTGCTCATTACCCTTCTCCCATCCATCTTGGTCCTTTAACATGATCAAAGAGGGGTATAATCTGAATCTATCTGAAGTGCCTAAAGAAGTTCCACTTCTTGAATAAATTTCTCCTACGAAAGCTCATGCAATAAACAAATGTATTAGTCTTTAAGTGCCCAAGGACTCCTTGTTTGCTTTACTGAACTAGACTAACACAGCTGCCCCTTCAGAAATTTGTACCTCCAGACTCTGAGATGTCCTGGTGCCAGAGTGACTCCCTGAACTGACTGCAGCCTTATAGGCTATTCTTTCTTATGAAAAAACAACAAGGAGTTGCGTGGCACTTTAAGACTAACAGATTTATTTTTTGCATGAGCTTTCATGGGAGAAGATCCCACTACCTCAGATGCTTCGAAGATGGGTGAACTTACAGAAAGGAATGAAACTAAATGCAAGGGGGTGTAAAACATACTTGCTCCACAGCCCAGAAATATGACACCATTCTGTCAGACCATGGATTCCAAGTGGGGGCAGCCGAGCTATATGCCTTTCTTGTAGTTAGGGAATTTTCTAAGATCCTCTCTCCTTCTTCATAGTCCATGTGTGTTACCAAAATGGTGTATTGGGACAGAACCCACTCCCAGCTGCTTAATTGAAGTCTTGGGGGAATTAGACTCCTCCCAAGGGCAGATGTATGAAGTTATTGCCTAGGGATTCCCTAGCAGAGTGTGCATCTGGAACCTCCTTGGTGAGAGAACATCACTGCTGGCTCATATTCAGCAATATGACCAATGGCCATGGTCTCAATGATGCAACATGAGGAATCAAGAGATCTAGATTTGATTTCTGGCTTTGGGGCAGGCTCCCTGGTTGACCTTACAGTAAGGTTCTCCCTCAGTCTCCAGCAGCTCCCCTTACAGTAAAAATTTTAGAAGTGCCCAAGTGACTTAAGAATCTAAGTCCCTTTTCCAAAAGTCACTTAGTCTCCCAAGTCTCATTGAAAGTCAAATGGCCTTAATAACTCGAAACACTTCAACCCCTGGCGACAGAAGGGAGACACTGCCTCAAGAAATGGTTTCCAACCTTTTCAGTAACATGGCACACTTTCATGAGACAAACAATTCCACAACACACCCACTTTTTTCAGCTGAATTGATTGCTTATATATGTCACATTTACTTACATTTACTACGGTTATGGTCTTCCTACAGTGGTTTGCAACACAGTACGTACAACAAGCTAAAGAAGGACCAAATGCATTAGTGTTTCAAATCCACTGGAAAAAAATACATGTTCTTTCAATTTTGCCCTTTGGCCACCGGCATTTAGAATGTTCACATTTTAGACTCAAAAGACCAATACTTCACTTTCAGTTTGATGATTGATTTTCACTAGTTTTATGAGTTGTAATTTTGTTTGGATAGAACACTGTTTAAGATGAAACAATGTTTCATTCCCATTGTATAAAATTTCACAGCACACTTGGACAGTTCTCCAAGATTCACCACTGGTTGGAAATCACTGGTCTAGGGCAGTGGTTCTCAAACTTTTGCTGGGAATAAAACACACTTGGTGGCATATCATGACCCTACAAGACACCAGCTGCCCTCTCCCAGGCCAAATCCAGCCATTTCCCTGGCCCTCCATCACACAATTACTATTGTGTGGTGACACAGTAATGTGTCCTGACACAGAGGTTAAGAACCACTGCTCTAGGGAACCACCTGGAGCAGAGATTGCTCCAGGATGCATATGGTTTCCCTGCTGCTTCCTCGCTGAACTTCCGTCTGGTTGCAGAAAGTGGGGTGGGGGTGGGGGGCTGCTGGCAGAAACTAGTGGCCCTTGAGGGTTTTAAAAATATCTGTGACCCTCAAGCCAAAAAGGTTAGGAACCAGTGGGCTAGAGTGTTGGGAAGTTTAATTTCATGAGTGTTTGAGAGCCTGATAAGGAAGATACTGTAGAACCTAAATCCAAGTTCATTAATTTCATCCAGCTGAGGAAAGTTTCCATTTCCTGCTAGCAAAAGCAGCTTTTTAATGATTCAAATGGCAAAATCCTATTGTCTGGACAAAAATGGAGGTTACTCACCTTTGTGCAGTAGCCGAAGTTCTTTGAGATGCGCGCTCCCGACATGCTCCACAACAGGTGTTTGGCGCCGCTAACACCCCGGATCAGAAATTTTTAAGTTAGCAGTGGCTCTGTAGCAGGGAAGCCGCCGCGACGTCCGTTTCCCGCCAGTGTGACATCAGCCTGACAGCTTCCCCGCTGCCCCTCCTGTCAGTTCCTTTCTACCCCGGGAGATATCTGAAACGACAAGAAATAGCCTCCGAAGTAGAGGGGAGGAGGGTGGGTTGTGGAGCATGTCAGGAGCGCGCATCTCGAAGAACTTCGGCTACTGCACGAAGGTGAGTAACCTCCATTTCTTCATCGAGCAGCGCTCCCGACTGCTCCACAACAGGTGAGTACGTAGCAGTCACTGGAATGTGGCGGTGGGCACTTCGGACCGTCCCTTGTCCATTGTTTGTAGTATTGCTCGACCGAAGGCCGTATCATCTACAGAAAAACGGTCTAACACATAATGTTTTGCGAAAGTGTCATTGGAAGCCCAAGTGGCTGCCTGGCAAATTGTTTGTAGTGGAACCTTCGCAAGGAACGCCATTGAAGATGCCATGGATCTTGTTGAATGAGAGCGGATTGCGTCAGGTGGCGTCTTTTGGTTGATATTGTAGGCTGTGCGTATACATGACGAGATCCAGTTGGATAGTCGTTGCTTAGAGATGGGCTGACCGAAAGATCGTTCGGTAGTAGATAAGAATAGCTTTGTTGTCTTCCTGAATGCCTTGGTACGATCCAGGTAATAGGCTAGCGCTCTTCTGATGTCCAGGGTATGGAGGGCTCTGTGATGTGGCGTTGCGTGCGGTTTTGGATAGAAGACAGGTAAGTGAATGACCTGATTCACGTGGAATGCGGATGAGGCTTTTGGAAGAAACTTGGGATGGAGCCGTAGGGATACCTTGTCCTTGTAGAAAACCGTATAGGGCGGGTCAGCCATAAGTGCCGCCATTTCACTCACTCTTCTTGCCGATGTAATTGCAACGAGAAATGCCACTTTCATGGACAAGTGCAAGAGAGAGACAGAGGCGAGGGGTTCAAATGGGTGTCGCATCAACGTTTTAAGGACTAATGGGAGATCCCACGGTGTTGCTGGCGGTTGAACATGTGGGAATAGATTACTGAGGCCCAACATAAATCTTTTAACGACTCTGTGAGCGAAGATTGAAGAGCCGTCTACAGGTATGTGAAAAGTTGAAATTGCTGCGAGATGGACCTTAATGGTGTTGACTGATATCTGTTTCTTTTAGGTGCCAGAGGTAGTCCAGGATCATCGGTATGGGTGCTTCAGTTGGAGAAGACGATCGCTGTGTGCACCAATTGGAAAATCGTGACCATTTTTGAAGGTAAGTTCATCTTGTGGAAGGTTTTCTACTATTTAGTAGTACCTCCCTTACTCTGTTGGAACATAGGAGTTCCGTAATATCGAACCATCGAGGTTCCATGCTGTTAAGTGTAGCTTGTTCAGGCAAGTATGCTTGTGGGTCCCGTCGTCTTGTGACAGTAAGTCTTGTACCTGTGGTAAGATGATGGGAGGTACTGTGGACATTTTGATGAGCATGGAGTACCAGGGCTGACGAGGCCAAGCTGGTGCTATCATTATTACTGTTGCTCTGTCCTGTGCGATTTTGTGTAAAGTTCGTGCTATCAATGGAATGGGCAGGAAGGCATAAAGTAGCTCTGTTCCCCAGTGAATGAGAAAGGCGTCGCCCTCCGACCCTGGGCCTCTTCCCGCCCAAGAGCAATATCGGCTGCATTTCTTGTTGTGCGCCGTAGCAAACAGATCGAGCACAGGATGACCCCAGAACTTGAAAATGCTGTGAAGGATGTCCTGTCGGATCTCCCACTCATGGAGGTTTGTAAACGAGCGGCTCAGGGCATCTGCTATGATATTCTCTTTGCCCGGGAGATACACTGCCCGAAGGATGATGCCATGTTGGATGCACCAATCCCACAGATTCACTGCTTCTAGGCAGAGTATGGGAGACTTGGTGCCTCCTTGCCAATTTATGTGGAACATGGTGGACCTGTTGTCAGTTCTTACCATTACCACGCTGTGAGCAATTATGGGGAGAAACTTCTGACACGCTTTGAAAACAGCTCTCAGCTCGAGTAGATTGATGTGCAAGCCTGTCTCTGCCATGGACCACCTGCCCTGTGCCGTGAGGTCGCGGCAGTGAGCTCCCCATCCCTGTAATGAAGCGTCTGTGGTTACTGTGACTTGTGGTTGTGGTTGTCGAAAGGGGACTCCTTGTAATAGGTTGTTGTGACATGTCCACCAAGATAGAGAATCTTTGATGGCACTCGGCACTGTGAGTAGTGTTTTGGTTAGACGATTGTAATGTCTGACGTGGGAGAGAAACCACAGTTGGAACGGACGCATGCGAAGTCTTGCATTCTCTACAAGGTAGGTTGACGCTGCCATGTGTCCCAACATGCGCATAGCTGTGTGAGCCGATATGATGGTTGCTCTCCAAATGGTATATGCTATCTGCTGTAGGCTGATGAATCTGTCCATTGGAAGAAAGGCCCGTGAAATTGGTGAACAAAGTCTTGCCCCTATAAACTGAAGTTCTTGCGTTGGCACCAAGGTGGACTTGTCGAAGTTTATGCTCAAGCCTAGCTCGTGAAACAACTTGATTGTTACTTGTAGTGCTTGAGTTGTGCTGATCTGTGTGGGGGCCTTGATGAGAAAGTCGTCTAGGTATGGAAAAATTTTTGTGTGCCTTCTTCTTAAAAATGCCACCACTGGGGCCATAAGTTTGGAAAAGACTCTTGGCGCCGTGGCTAGGCCAAAAGGCAGGACTGTGTATTGATAATGATTGTGAAGAAAACGGAATCTGAGAAATCTCCTGTGTGCCGGTCGAATAGCGACATGGAAGTACGCGTCCTGCAGGTCAAGGGAGGCCATCCAGTCGGATCGTTGAAGGGCCAGGAATATGTCCCTGAGGGTCACCATTTTGAATCGTTTCACCACTATGTGAGTGTTGAGACGTCGAAGATCTAATATTGGTCTCCAACCTCCCATCTTCTTTTGTATTAGAAAGTATGGGGAATAGAACCCTTTCCCTCGTTGTTCTATGGGTACCTCTTCTACAGCTCCTAGATCAAGTAGATGTTGAATTTCTGACTGAAGGAGTTGTACGTGATTGGGGTCCCTGAAGAGGGATGGGTGGGGGTGGTGGTGGTTGCGTGTAGAAATGAAAGGGATAGAATAACCATGGTGAATGATCTCTATAGCCCACTTGTCCGATGTTATCTCTCTCCAACGTGAGAGAAACGGTTGTAATTTGTTGCAGAACGTGGGGTTGGATGTTGGTAAGTGTGGCAGGTGACCTAGTGACTGGTTGAACACTCCCTCGACTTGTCCATCAAAATTGCTGTTTGCTATTCGTTGGCTTTGAAGATTGTTGGGCGTAGGTTTGGTGTCTGCCCCTCCTTTGTTGTCTGGGTCAGTTTCTATAGGTGTCCACTTTGCGATTAGACGTCTGTTGGAAGTACCTGAAATTGGTGGGTTGAGCCCTATATGGTCGACGGTGGGATTGTGGGGTATAGATTCCTAGGGTCTTCAGCGTGGCTCTAGAGTCTTTAAGGCCGTGCATGACCTCATCTGTTGTTTTTTCAAATAGTTTTTCTTTATTGAATGGCAGGTCCTCAATGGTACGCTGCATTGGCTTGGGCAAGTCTGCTGCTTGGAGCCATGAAGCACGACGCATCACGACTGCTGTCCCCAGTGTCCTAGCTGCAACATCTGCTGAGTCCAGGGAAGCTTGAAGGGCAATTCTCGACGCTAACAAGCCTTCATCGATCAGAGGAGCAAATTGTTCCTGTTTTGCTTGTTCAATAAAATTTGAAAATTCATTCAGTTTAGTGTATATATCATGGGTATAATTCGCAAACAAGGCCGTGTAATTTGCAATACGCATTTGTAGTGCGGCCGAGGTATATACTTTTTTTCCCAAAAAGTCCAGTTTTTTATCATCTCTGTTAATAGAATTGGACTTAGAGAAGGGTTGCTTAGGTCTTTGACGCGCTGCCTCTACCACCAAAGAATTGGGTTGGGGGTGGGAAAAAAGAAATTCATTTCCTTTAGAATTTATGAAATATTTTTTATCAGCTTTTTTGTTGGATGGAGGCACTGAAGCTGGTGTCCTCCATATTTCGTCTGCTGGCTGTAAGATGCCCTCATCCATTGGAATGGCCAATTTCTGGGATCCAGAAGACTGCAAGATGCGGTATAATTTGTGTTGGGCGGTATAGGTCTCCTGTAAGGAAATGTCCAGAGACTCCGCTGCCCTCTTAAAGTGATCTCTGAATTGTTTGTGGTCATCATGCTTATTCTGTGATGTAGAGTCTTTTGTCAAATCGTTGATAGGAATAGGTGCTGCTTGTGTTAACGTTGGAAGGGCTACAGACGGGGGTTGTAAAGTCGGTTGCACCGCTGTGTTGTTCGTGCCTGTTAAAGGCATGTTGAAGGGCTGCCAAGGTAAATAAGTTAACCCCTGTTGAGGGTACATCATCCGGGGGGGGTAAGCCCAAGGCATCGGGAGAGTCGTGCTCTGAGCCACCGCCTGAGGTAACTGCTGCGTAGTTTGCTCGTGTTCTGGGCTCGAGGCCACCGACGAGGCAGACCCTTTCGATGGTGACGTAGATGAAGAAGATTCCGAAGAATCAGAACAAAAGAGAGGAGATAATGGGGCTGAGTGCACCGTAAGATCGTCTAGCAGCTCCATATGTTTGGATTTCCTGTGGTGTTTGACAGCTGGAGGCTGCACCACAGCATCTACAGCCGTTGAAAAGGGTGTTTGAGTAAGTAATGGTGTGACAGCACCCTGTGGCAACACTGTCTGGGGCTGAGGAGTACAGGGAATCAAAGGCGGTGCCGGAGCCTGTACTGTTGCCGGTGCCGTCAGCGGTAGCGTGCCCGACATTGACAAGCCCGGTGCCGTGGATGGTGACAGTAGAAACGGTGCCGCAAGCCCCTGATTGGGCATCGGAACCCTGGCAATTGACGGCGCCGTTAAAGCTTGCGGCGCCGTCCATTTGACTTTTTTCTGTTTCTTTGATGCTGCCGCCGCACGGGAATCATCTGCCGTAGCGGTCGGGCAGATCATAGCACTCTCAGTCCCCTTGGGTTTCTTTTTGGGGACTGGGGAAGAGGCTGGAGACCTCCGTTTGTGCGCTCCCTCTTCGCGTTGAGGAGAGGCACCGGGGTCTGAGGACGGGCGCAGGGAGCCCTCTAATAACAGGAGCTTCAACCTGCAGTCCCGCTCTTTCCTTGCTCGGGTGGTCAGTTGCTTGCAGTCTGGGCACTTATGTGAAAGATGCCCTTCCCCGAGACATTTTATACAAGAGCTGTGCCCGTCTGAGGCAGGCATTGCCTCATGACAGGAGTCACAGCGCTTGAAGCCCGATGCGTTGGGCATAGTGCTGCTGTGACTCCGCGGGCACTTGTAATATCGCCGTCCATCTTTTTTTTTTTTTTTTAGTTTCGCCTTGTAAGTATTTGCTTTCCTTATGTCTTATTTCTATTTCTTCTTTTCCCTCAGGTTTGAATGAAGAGCCAGTGCGGACTCCGTCCGGAGTCCCGGGCGGTTGAAAGGAACTGACAGGAGGGGCAGCGGGGAAGCTGTCAGGCTGATGTCACACTGGCGGGAAACGGACGCCACCGCGGCTTCCCTGCTACAGAGCCACTGCTAACTTAAAAATTTCCGATCTGGGGTGTTAGCGGCGCCAAACACCTGTTGTGGAGCAGTCGGGAGTGCTGCTTGATGAAGAATTCAGAGGTTCCAGATGGAAATTCACTGGGGGGGGGGCAGTTTCACTCTGCAAAAAACACAGCCCCTAAAAATAATTTAGAGAGACCTTTTAAGCAGTAGCCTCTTACTTTCATGAGACTGAATGTTGATTTATAGATCTTAAGGTTAAAAAGCAACAACAACTCCCCTCCACACAATATAATCATCTAGTGTAACCTCCAGCTTAACACAAGTCAAAAAAACTTCACCCAGTAATTTCTGCATCAAGCCTCTTGTGACACGTTGCTCCTCAGTTCTAGTCTGGTGTGCCGCTGTGACCCTCCCCCAGTCTCCACTCCTGAATCCTGACTTACCCCACTTTGCCAGGTGACTACTCACTCTTGAATCAGGCCACACCAGCTTCCTGCATGTAACTGGCTACAGGCCGTGGCAATGCATTGGGACAGTCCTCAACAAAGCACCCTCAGTCCCTAGACAACTCACTGGGAACCCCATCCTACAAAGATTGAGACACATCTCCAGCCAACATAGACACACCTCCATCCGTTTGACACTGAAATGAATTGGCCCAGCCACTCTGATTCACTCTCTCTAAAAGTCCACACAGCTTTAGATATAACAAATACGAGTTTGTTGATTGGGATAAGATTTTAAGTGAGCATATAGCAAATCAAAGCACAATCATTTAATAAAAGAGTTGGGAGTTTCCACTAGCAAAGATATAACACACATGCTAAATTAATAACTCTATTCCAAGATTACTCTTTAGGCTAGTCTCCTCGTTCTTACCTACAAGACTGGTTTCAGGTGGTATTTAGCCAGGTTAGGCCCTCCTGGCTATGTAGGTGCAGCATCTCTTGGGTGCTTCCATGATGGTCTGTCTCTCATCAAAACCCAGCAGCTTCTCCCTGGTTCAAAGTGTCTGTCTTCTTTTTCTGTCTCCTCTCAGCACCTTCCTCTCTGTGCTTCTGTGTGACTTTTTTTGTCTCACCTGAGCTAGGCCATTGAATTTGCATCACCTTTGTGATGCATCTCTCCAGCCTCTGTGCTATTCATCTGCTGCTGGAAGAGAGTTCTGTCTATCTCCCTCCCCTCAAGCCATGTAATCTGCTTTACAAGGGCACATGTACATGATGCTGCAGGTAACGTTACCATAGTAATCATGTCAAATAGGTTATGAATATTCATAAAGAAACCTTGCATGGCATAACTGGCATCAAATCATACAATCACCATACAAAATTGAACAGGAAAATCATATAGATAATAGCCCAGTGGTGTACAGATGTGCATCCCATGAAACCCCTAATGTAATTCACTCTATTGGCTCCTGTGCCCTTTTGAATAAATTTTCTTTCTTGGGACTTGGATCAGTCCTTGATTTCATATCCCAGAGAAAGATGTTGTGGCCCACCTGAAAAATGCCAAGGTCAGGGCAGACAGCAAAAGGAGAGAATATCTCCCAAAACTTGTGGTTAATGCTGAAGTTATCACGATTAGCAAATTATAACCTTTCCAATGGTCCTTGACATGGCCTATTTTGCAAGAACCATTGCAATTTTGTCCTAACTGTATTAATAATAATATAAATGGTCAGTCATGTTCCGGTGTCACTGATGTAATATATTAACCAATAATGCCTGGGTGCATTTCTGCAATCCAGATATTCTCTCTTTCACAGTTGAGCAATAGCTGCTAACATCAGCTGACATCTCCTGGCCCTCTAGCTCCATCATTTCTTCTACTTGCATAATAAAGTAGTATTGCTTTCATTTTTGGCCACATCACATTGCAAGATATGTATCCACATCTGTCAGCTGCATCTCTAACTGCTCTAGTTTTAGACAGACATCTTAAATACTTTTCTGTGCCTTCTATTGTCTTCATGCCACTCCAGACTCAATCGAGAGCAGAATTTCACCCTTAGAACCTGAAGCAATGCCTGCTGAATTCAATGAAAATACTTCTGTTGTCTTTAGCTGGGCACTGGATCAACCTGTAGTGCCTGATCCTGCAAACACCCTCCAGAATGTACCCATGGTGTTCAAAAGAACTTCATCTACAGTGCAGATCAATGGCAACTTGAGAAAAAGAACAGATTCTTACAGGCTAAGGTTTTCTGAAGTGACTAGTGATTCTGAAAGTCAAAGCTGAGACATCTTAAAAGACCCTGGTTTTCAGGAAGCACTGAGTTCCTAGCCCCCCAAAATCAGGCCTCTGTAAACAGACACCCCAACCTGGAAGAACCCATAATCTCTCCTTTCTCTGGCCTGTCAAGTCAGTACCTCCTACAAGTACCAGATTTCATTTGAAATACATGTGGTTTGTGTAATACTGTCCAGATTTAGGGAGACCATGTATGATATTATTTCATACTAATATGTCAATAATTGTAGTAACTCATATGAGATATGCAATTTTGGTACCAATAGAAAGATCATAATTTGCTAGGACTAATTATATTGTTTTTGTGTAGGTATCATATCTGTAGAAAAAGTTATGAATATGTTTGTTATACCTGCATTCCAGCCTATGGGCTTCTAGGAAACTCCCAGGACAGAATGTTTACAGCCATTGTCTCCTAAATGGCCCATAAAAGAAGCTTACAGGTATTGTGGGCCCAGGGAGAAACCTGTTGAGACACCAGGACTCGCCCATGTGACTCAACTTCATTTTAATTTGTTAAAACTCCACCCAGCATGAGGAAGGCCAGAGGTGATAAAAGCAGCTGCGCTCAGCTTCATTTTGTCTCCAATCTTCAGCCAACACACATCTCTGCATCTATTCATCTGGAACTGAATAAACGACTGAGACCCACCAGGATGCTAGGTGTCCTCCAGAGGAACAATACAAGCCTGCAAACTCCAAATTCTTCCAAGGACTTGCTTTATATGGCCTCCCTTAACCATTTGTGTGTACTGTATGTGATTTGCTTTAATCCTTTAACACCTCTCATATTTTGTTCCTTTCTGTAAGGCAGAAGAAGAGACCAAAAAAGGGCAAATACAGTACAGTACTGTGTTAAACAGATGACTAAAAAAATAAAGGGAAAGCAGCATTTTTCTTCTGTATAACAAAGTTTCAAAGCTGTATTCAATGAATGTTCAGTTGTAAACTTTTGAAAGAATAGACATAAGATTTTGTTCAGTGTTACGAACATTTCAGAGTTAAGCACAACCTCCATTCTTGAGATTTTCACCACTCCGAGGATTTACTATAACAATAATTAACAACAGCAATGCTGAATTGCAAGGTGCGAGTCAAAAGCATGTGTTGCCAAGAGGATTGTGTTAGATTTCCTGGAACCATATATAAATACATTTTCAATAACTTATTCTAGAACTTGCTGGTCATCTAGATGAAAATCCACACGTTCTTTCAAGTTCTTTTGAGACTCTCCAGGCTAAGTTTTCAAAAGCAGCTAGTGATTTTGGATACCCAACTTACAACTTGAATGGACCAAATTTTCAAGAATGGAACTTGAGCACTTCCTGAAAAATCAGACTCCTTTCCAAGGTATCACAGAGAAACTGTCACCTAAAATCACTGGTCACTTGTCACTTTTGAAGATTGCAGTTTTCCATCCACAGAATGCATTATTTAGGGGCACTACAGATATCAGGAGACTCAATAGTTATATGGAGCCCTCTGCTATCAGTGACATCCCAAGCAATGCATGCAATTTAGTGGAGCCCGTAGGAGCAATAAAATTTCACCTGAGAGCCCTGAACTGAACCAGGGAAAACATTTTGTTTTGCTAACTATATAAATGATAGAAATCCTTTATTACTAGGGCCCCAGGGACACTGGATACTATGCTGACAGGGGCCAGCTAACCACCTCAGTGGAAAGTTATGTGATAGTATTAAAAGGATAATGTTATACCATTATTCTGTGAGGCCACACTTGCTTTTACCTGATTCCAGCGTAAGTCAAATGAGTCACTAAACATCACACAGCCGCTAGGTTTACATATGAGCATTCTTGTTCCCTTTTTAGGGCTCTGAGGTATCAATTAGGTGACCACACTTACTGAGATGATATAGTCCCCGTGGGAAATGGTCCACTGCTATTTTCACTGAAACTAAATTCGCTGAAGAGGACTCATGGTTTGTGCTTTCGGTTTGTAATGGCTCTCGGTAGTTTAGTCACAGCAAAATTAAGCAATATTCATGGAACTGTCAGGGCTAAAAAGGACAAAAATCAGGATATGTTCACAGCAGAGCTGAAACCAGAGTCCTACAGCCTAGGGCTGAAGCCGAAGAGGTCATGGAGATCTATTAAAGTCACAGAATCTGTGACCAAACTGCATCCTTATAGCTGATGATTTTACTTGGATAGGGTAGATGGTGCAGTCTAAATCAGTGGTTCCCTACTTGTGGCCTGCAAGGGTACCGCAGGGGGCTGTCGGGGGTGGGGGGGAGGAGAGAGATATTTATTGCAGGTAAATGTACTGTGATGAGTGCAGTGTGTTTGTGAGTGAGCATAATGAATTATTAGACCAGCTGCATTTTCAATACTCCTTGGTATACAAGTTTGATTCCCATCAGCCATAAGCTATGTTAAAAATGTTTAACATGGTTCACTTACATGGTAATCTGCAAAAACTTCTGATGATGCTGTAGTGATCTGCCTAAAGGAAAAGGTTGGGAACTGCTGGTCTAAATAGCCTATCAGCATTGGCCGGCAATACAGGGCCAACCTCTTATTTCAGTCAAGCACAGTACAGTAGGCTGGACACCAGACTCAAACGCCTTGATCCTTGTACAGTCATTTATACTTAGGCAGAGTGAGCACAAAGAAGGGGATAAACCATGCTGATTAGATAGCATTTACATGCACTTTGCACTTTGCTTGCTCAGGGGTAAATGACTAGACAAGGTAGAAGGCAACGGTAAACAAGGGCCTGTGAGTCTGGATAGGCAGAGTCTATTCCCAGCTCAGCCACAGATTTGCTGTGTGACCACAAGCAAATTATTTCTCTGTGCCTCCAAGCCTTCTATATATGGAATCAGAATATCATTACATATCTCTCCTTGGCCCGCTTTGAGGTCAGAGAATGACAGAATGTAAAACTGGAAGGGATCTCAGGAGGTTATCTAGTCCAAGCCCCTGCCCAAGGCCAGCAGATAAAAATCCCATACCTGTACTAGGCATTATTTTAAATGAAAATGCTGCTGATCCTCTTATTCCTTTTACCCCAGGAAAGCATCTATTGGCTTGCTGTGTATGCGCATGCACGCACGTGTGTGTGAGTACACACACAAAATTTTGACAGATAATAGTGCGTTTAAGTATTTTTAACAAAGTATGGCAGGTCAGACAATAATTATTTAGTGAAAGCAGACACTGAGATTCAAAGAAATTATAGCTTGGCAACTGTTAAAACACAAAATCAACATCACTTCAAATTATACAGTGAATATCCTTAAACTTTACTGAGTTTAGAAGTAGCATTTGTCTTACCTTGCCTTTCTGTAAATAATAATTATTGATGGAAAGATTTTCCTTGGTTTGTGTGTATTCAGGGAAACCAAGCCTACCTAAAAAAAACCCTGATCCTTACAAGCCTACATATGCTAGTGTGAATGGACCCGCTCTAACATCTAATGAAGTCAATGGGAGCCTTTCCAATTACATCAGTCAGTGTCGGATCACAGCCTGTGTCAGAAACAATCAATGAGTAATGACTTAATGGCAGTTATTTTGTACTGTCTCATAGACCATCCTTAGATTCCTTTATTGTCATCCGGAATTCTGGCCTCATCAACAGAAAGGCAACATTGTATTAACCAGTGACTGGATTATGCAAAGATGAAAATCAGCATTAACTGACAGGAAGGGTGGGGGGGAGAGAGATGTATTTATGTTTAATCAGCAACAGATCTGAACCACAAAACAGAGAGCTACATATTCCAAATATTCAGGATGTCTAGATCCGAGGTGTTGGTCTGATGCATTACAGAAATAAAAGGGGAGCCCACAGCCTGGTTCTGGCTCCAAACTTCCTCAGACTGTTGGAAGTTGGATCCAGGATACTGATTTTCTTTTTTAGTATGAATGATCGGCTTTCAGAAGTTAGCTCAGATAAAGAGGATAGAATTAACCAGTGATTGATTTCCATGAAAGGCCAGTGCACTGCCCTGTTTCCTAGACCTGGCAAAGTAACTCTGTCACCACACTAACAATTTGGTCAGCCTTTCTGTAAAATCTTGCAGCTACATTAGGTTACTTCTCAGTGGGAATACAGCCTAATGGAAACAGAATGTTTTTACAGAGCATTCATTTTCCAAGGCACCGTACTGGGAGTTTTATGAAGAGCTTTCTACTGTGTATGTGTAATTTGTGCTAGTTGCCTTTTCAGTTTTAATGCTCCATTAATAATGCATCTGCGTATTATTGTCAAATGCATTAATGTTCCACTGTTATTTCTTGATTGCTCACTATTTCCTCTGCATTGCCAGGCAAGGATCCAAAAGCAAACAGTTTCTGCAGTATTAGAACAGGTTATAGATCCAGCAGAGTCAGCAAAGTACTGCACGTGTAGGGAAGGAGAACATCATCTGCACGCTCTGGGCTGGCATAAAGCTCTACTCACCACATGAGACGGTAAAAGTTTTTCATGCAGACTGGGCCAGTGATCCAAGACTCTTCATCCCACAGGATAACCTGAAGTTCACCTTTTTTGCTGGATCTAAACCATGTGCTGGAAACATCATTACTAAAAGCTTGCTACCCACTAAGGTCTCCATCTGGCCCCAAGAGTTTTGTCATTCCTTTAATGGGAGTAGGAAGAGGCCTCAGAATGCTTGCTATTTGCAATGATGGTGCTGTATGATGGATGCACTGGTAGAGAATGCATTTTATGTCGCCACAGGACAACTTAGTACTTAGAAGCTGCATTTGCTGCATGTCAGGTAGCAGATCCTGACTCCATCTTGGGAAAACAAAAATTGGTGGAACCAGGCAGTTTCCTAATACAAACTCAAACTAGATTAGACCCAACTGCGTGTGGGGCCTTTCCATGCAGGATTCTTCAAAGCTTCAAATCATCACAGGCAGCCACATGTGCCCACTGCTGGACTGATAACTCATTAACGACTGTGATTCACTGAACAGAGAAGAGAATTTCCTACCCACGGAGCCCTTTCTGAAACCACATCTGTAGGCTCAATGCTGCATTGGTGCAGCTGAACCAAGACAGCAGTGCAGCATGTCTGCTGAAGATGCACTATGCTGACAGGACAGAGCTCTCCCATTGGCATTAAAAAAAAAACAACAAAAAACCCTCTCCTCCATGAGCAACTGAAGCTACTTTGTTGGGAGAAGCTCTCTCACCAACACAGCACCGTGCACACAAGCACGTATGTCAGTGTAACTTACATCACCCAAGGAGGTGGAATATTCACACCCCTCAGCAACGCAAGTTTTGCCAGCATGGGCTCCAGTATAGACAGCCTGAGATCTGTTCACAGAAGAGATATCTGCAGTCACCCCATTTAAAAGAAGAAAGAGGCTTGAAGTGCCACCAAGTCAGTGGAAAATCTTCTCAACCAAGGAACAAGGACTTAACAGTGAAGCGGAAGACTACAACCTTTATTGGTCACGTCAACACAGATTTCCCAAGCATTGGTCAAACTGCTCAGGCAGTCACAGGGATCAGTGCAAAACAGAGCTGAATTCATTGGCATAGCCTCCTCTTTGATAGTTGCAAGGTCCCTGGCCAGGACTCAGGGGCATCACCCAGGATATTATCTAGGACTTTTTGTCCACATAAGAACATACAGATCGATTTAGATTCCGTGCTCATGGCCTAGTCAGGATTAAATCATTAACTATGGTGAGTCTCACATGCAACAAACTGAACTGATAACCAGTGATTCAACGGACAGCCTGACTAATTCTGAGCTGAAGAAAGAATGGGCACTACCCAGGGCATATGGGTGCTGATCCATTCCATACTGATGCAGTCTCATCCTGAATTAACTTCTGGGAGGGGAGGGGAGGAAACAGGAATAAAATAGGCTTTGTGACTGAAGTTCAAGATTTCTCTTGCTTGACCCAGTCTATTAAAGAAAAAGGATGCCATTGTGCTTGGCCCACTTGCAGCCAGACCAACCTTGAAGTCTTCTTTTGGCAAACGAGCTTACTGTAGAATGCCTGCTCAGAGTTACATGGTCTCATGCTAGCCAGACTCTTAGCAGCCGCAGCAGCTTCCAGAATTCAGTCTTTGCTGGTAGCTTTTGAATGATTTAAGAGACACAAATGTCCCTGGAGCTTGTTTTGTAATTAATTCCACTTGTTGGTTACATTTGTCTAAAAGGTTTGCCAAGCAAACTCCTCTTGCTTGTGCTATCTTAATGTTTATTGTGTTCCACTAATCCAGAAAACATCCAATTTGATTTATATTCCTTTTTGAAAGTTCATTGACTTGATGAATCACTTAATTAAGATTTATTAAGCAAAATATATAGTTTATCACTTTAAAAGTGCTGTGCAGACACAAGCTAATTGATCCTTGCACCATCACTAAATGCTAAGGGCTTGTCTACTTTAAAACACTGTGCTTCAGTGAAGACACTACATACACTGAAGGGAGGGGTTCTCCCGTCAATGCAGGTAATTCGCTTCCCTGAATTGTCAACCTAGCAATGTTTCCTCTAATTACTCATAGACTGCGTGCACAAACAATTTCTTTGTGTGCGCAAAAACATTTTGTGAGCACCAATATTAGCACTATTGAATTTTTTTGTGCGCACTTTATTTTGTTCCGTGTGCAGGTTTCATGACCTGTGTGCATGCACACGTGCACAGCTTAGAGGGAACAGTGCAGTGTAGTACTGTCTACACCAGGGATGAGGCTGGTTTAACTGTGTCATGCAGGGGCGTAGATTTTTCATAACCCTTGTGCAACCCAGCTATACCTGCTCCATAGGGTCCGTATAGCCAAAAGATGTTAGAAACAGACGCACAACGAGGAGCCACAAAGCGTGTGGCTTTATTAGGAAAGAACTAAAGAACCAGCCATAGTAGTTTTCACCTACATCTGTTACTATGGCAACCCACTCTGTTACTGTAGCAACGCACCATCTTTTACTAAGGCAACTCAATACACTACAATACCAACTTAATTTCCTAGGGTAGGCGAGGCCTGAGTTGCAGGTGTTAAGGTCTTTCTTACCCAAGGTCGCAGAGCAGACTTGTGCAACACGTGGCCCGTGGGGCAAACTCCAGCCTGCCAAGGGCTTTCGTCTGGCCCGCAGAGCACTGCCGCAGGCATCTGGGAGCTGCAACTGAGCCCTTTTAAATCTCCTGCTCCGCACGCAGCCACAGAGCTGCATTTAGGAGCTGGATTCAGTCCATTTCAGATAGTACTGGGGCCAGGGAAGAGACTGGGGCGCCCCCGCAGTGCCAAGGGATGAAAGAGGAACCCATGCAGGTTAAGGGAAGGCGAGGAGCCATTGCACGGGGAAAGACAGGAGGAGGAGGAGGAAGGGAGAGGAGTCCTCATGCAGGGACAGAAAGGGAGGGGAGCGGATGGGAGAGAAGCCCATGTGGGGAAGGGAATGACAAGGAAAGGATCAGTGCAGAGCCCCTGCTGGAAAGGAAAGGGAAGGGAGGGGAGCAGAGTCCATGGGGAAAGGGGTCGTCGAGTTCATGGAGTGGCAGGGCACAGCAGGGGCGAGGGAAGAGGATGGGGTTTGGGACGGGGACCCTGAAGAGAAGGAGTCAGAGAGCCGACAGAACAGGGGCCAGGGAAGAGGTCGGGAGCCCATGGAGCTGGGGAAGTGGTCAGGGAGCCCACAAAGCATGGGGCCAGGAAAAGGGTCTAGTAGCTAATGGGAAAGGGGAGCCCACACTACGCCAGTTGGGGAAGGGGCTGCAGGGCTTGCGTGGTGTAGGGCAAGAGGACCCAGCAAGGGGGGAAGGGAAGTAGTGGGGGCATCCCATCAGCTGGCCACACAGCTTCCTTCCCACCCGTCCTACTCCCACATCTTCCCCCCGCCCTGGCCCTGCTCCCCCCCACCTTCCTCGTCAACCCCGCCCTGCTCCTCACACTTTCCTCTGCCACCCCACACGGCCACCCTTGCCCTCCCCTGCTTTGCAACGTTGCTTTGCCGTCCCACCCTACCATCCCTCCCCTCCCGCTCTGCCCTAACCTGGCATGCTCCCCCTTGTCATCCCCTCATCCTCCCTGGCCAGCCCAGCCCCTGCTCCCCATACTTTCCCCTGCCACCCCAATGCCCCCCAACCCTCCCTTTCCCTGCCTTTTTCAAGTTCTCACAATGTGGTTTAATTAACAAAGTGGAAAATTGTTGTATGTTGTTGTGAAAGTGACATTTATATAGAGGCTGCTGTAGGAAGGATGGATATTATTTGAGAATTGTGTTTAAGTATGAAATGCAAGTTTCTGCTTTTATGGAATCAAACTGAGTTTGTAAACGCCAACTCCAACTCAGTGTTTATTTTTTGACTATTTAAATTTGATTAATAGTAAGATCACTTTCTATCCAAAATTTGCTCACTAGCCCTCCGAGTGAGAAAAGATTTGCAATTTGGCCCTTCACCCAAAAAGGCTGGCACCCCTGTCACAGAGTGAGCAAAGAGGCAGGAGAAAACTTGGGGATTCTTGGCCCCACACTGCACACTAGAACATGTCTGATTTAGCAAGCACACCAGGAGACTTTAACAGCAGGTAACTATAAGAAATTCCATTAAAACTCAACACCAGCCCTGGCATGACCTTGATTAGGGGTCATCAACCTGAGGCTCTGGATCTGTATGCAACTTTTTGAGTGCACCCTTGTGGCTCCCTGGCATCTCACTCCCAGCAGGCACAGCCCCAGCCTGCCAGAGCCATCTTCGAGGAGTCAGCTAGTGATGCAGCTTAGTCCTTTCAATACAACATGTAACAGGGAAGGAGAAGAGAGGAAATTTTAAATCCCTCCTCTCTGGCCCAGACAGCCTATTGGAGATGTTCAGGGCTGGGGTCTTCTTCCTGAGCACCAGGAGCTCAGGACAACCCAGTTAAGTATTACCCAGGGGAACTGGGGACCAGGGAAAGGGGAACTGGGTGAGGGGCTGGCAGCAGCAGAGAAAAGCCACCGGAGAGTAGGGCGGGGGGTGTGGACAGGCTGGCAGTGGCTGGTGTGTGTGTGTGTCTGCATGCCCCCCACCCCTGTAAGAAGTAGCTAGAGGTCCAACAGCTGACAATAGAGCAAGAGTGTGGGGTGAGATGGGGCAGGCCCAGCAGTGGGGAGCAGTGTGAGGTGGGCCTGATCTGGTCCAGCAGTGGGAAGCCAAAGCCAGTGGGGGGGGGGGGGACAGGGGAGATAAGGTGGGTCCGATCCACCTCGGCAGTGCAGAGGCAGAACTGGGCACAAAGAAGGCCCGGTCTGGCCAGTGGCAGGGAGCGGGCTGAGGAAGGCACAATCTGGCCCGGGGAGGAGGTGAGATGGGGAGCTGACGCCGGAGTAGGGGGAGACGGTGGGGCAAGCCTGATCTGGCCAGGCGGTGAGGAGTTGGAGGGGTGGACCCCAGCAGCCAGATGAGCGTGGCGGGCTGGATGGACCAGGAGGCTACACACATTGCAGCTTGTTAAATACATGCCTACTGAAGGAATTTTTAAAATATGGCTCTTATCTTTTGGGTTGCTGATCCCTGACTTAGATGCATTTCTCCCCATCAACAAAACCAATGTGCAGCTAATGAATCTGTTGCTACATATGAAAATCACCCATGCAGCAGGGAAACCTGGACTAGGGCTCAGACCTTTACCTACCAGAGCTCAGGCCTGCACTACCCCCACTAAAGGAGAACTCTATCATTAACTGGACATAGACCAGGGGTGTCATTGAATGGGGAGGTGAAGCACAGCAAAGGGCAGGTCACCTGTTGCAGCCATCTAGCCACATGGGCTCCTCAACCCTTTCCCCTGCCACATTCAAGTGGAATGGGCGCCCCCTTCCCCTCTCCTATCCTGCAGACTCTCCCACACCTTCCCCTTCCCCTACTTTGTGGACTCCCCTTTGCCACGCTGGCTCCCTGCCCCCTCTTCTCCAATTGTGCAGGTTCTGGACCCCCATTCCCCTGCTTGGCTGCTCCCAGACCCACCCATCTCCTTCCCTTTCCACCTCCCCTACAGTTCTGGCAGCAGGCAAAAAGTCTCAGTCACGGGCAGGCTGGGTTCCTGCCTTCCCACCCACTCACTCAGTCATTCAGCATGGTAGCATTTGGTTGGCTCAGTCCCGGAGGACCTTTGGTTGGTTAGCTCCCATGTGGGCCCCAGCCACTTTTTCTTATTTGTGATTCATACAATGTGCAGTCAATTCGATTAGCATGCCAACTGACTGAGGGAGCAGTTGGGGTGGAAACAGTGCAGCGGCTCTATGGAAGCTGGCCCAGCGTACTGGGACTGAAACTCTGGTTGGCAGACCACAGCAGAGCTAAGCTGGAACTGGCTGGAGTGCTTTCTTTGTTCCTGGTGTTTTGCTTCACTGACATGATCTGAGTCACAAGCATGTTTAACCCTGCCCTGCCAGCCGCAGGCAGCTTGTGTTTGTTGCTTGCTACTCCTGCAGAGCACTCCTGGGTACAGACCAGGCAGCAGCCCCGCAGGTCAGATCAGTGCCTTTGGTGGGCTGGATCTGGAGATTGACACCTCTGAGACAGATGGAAGGCTACTTATCCTTGATCCTGAGACATACAAATAAAGCACAGCTGAGAGGAAAGAGACAGGATCATAACCCAAATAAGAATAGGAGATGAGGATGATTCAGGCAAGAGGCAATGAAAAACTAGGGACTCCTTTTCCTGACTCAGTGGGGACACTGAAAATTTTTCACTGAAGGCACCAGCAAGGCTTGGCTTTGACATGGTAACACAGAGCGCATCCCAGGCCACTTCATTACATTAAATCTGATAAAGCTAAAGGAATACAATGGAAATAATGTAACAAAGGTTTAAGAATTCCAAAGCAAAGAACCATTATAAGTGTTTCATCTGATATTTTCATAATGAGGCATGAAGCACTATAAACATACAATACCTATATAAAACAGTAACTAGTCTTTCTGAAACTATCATTCTTTGAGATGTGTTGCTCCTGTCCATTCCACATCCGGTCACATGCACAGTCATCAGAGATTTTCCCTCACCGGTATCCATCAAGCCAGCTGGTGCCATGTGTTCCTGTACGAATATAAGGGGCCTGGCTGGCCCCACCACCCTCTCAGCTCCTTCTTCTGGCTAACTATGACAGAGAGGCAGGGGGGTTGGTCATGGAATGGACATGAGCAACACGTCTCACAGAAGAGCAGCTGCAGGAAGGTGAGTATCCATTTTTTCTTCTTTAAGGGCTTTCTCACAACCACTCCTACTTAGGGGACTCCCAGTGGTACCAGGGGAAGTGGGCTTGTAGTTCACAGACAAGCAGATTGCAACACCAAATTTGGCATTACCTAGGAGGAAAAAACGTCCCTCTAAGCTAGACGAGGGCTCTAACTTAATACTACTGCTAAAGAATAAAACAGAAGGTAACTAAACTTGAGAAAGAAAGGAGGGAACACCACAACCACTGATGAAATGCTTTCAAGGCAAGAGAAGCTGATCCAGTGACCGTCACAGGCGGTAAGAAGGAATGGACAGATTGTGGGGCCAGCCAGGCTTCTTGTACAGTGCATGGCCCAGAGGCCGCTAGAGCTGGCTCAGTAGATACCACTGAGGAAAAATACTCCACCGCCTGTGCATGTGGCACATGTGCACCTACCTTGGAATGGTCATGAGCAAGCAAAGTTTAGGGGATTGCTAACACTTCATATCTTGGTCATAATGGGACCCTCCCTGTGCGAGATCAAGGAGAACAGAGACTGCAAGCGGAGAACGAGGCCCCTTAACCCAGCTGAGGCCTGAGCTACACAAAGAAGTGGGTGTAGTATACTACAGGTGGGATTGTTTAAATGGATTTTGTTGAAGCCATGGGCTATGTCCACACGATGCTTTTAAATCAAAACGACTTGTTTTGATTTAAAAGTCATCATGTCTGAACAACATTTTGTTATTTTGAAATGATGAGCCCCATCATTTTGAAATAATGAACCTTATTTCAAAATAGTGAAGTCTAGGCTGAAATCGAAATAGCCATTATTTCAAAATGGTTGTTTCAAAATAACACCGTTTGGACGTGTTATTTCAAAATAACCATTATTTTGATTTAACACTTTTGCCCTTCTCCTTCCCAGGGTGCCTTCCTTTTTCTATATATTGGCTGGCAACCTGGGCCTGCCAGGGGGCCATGTTGCCACATCTCCCACGCTGCCCCTCTCCTGATTCAAAATAGCAAGTCCATGTCCAGACTTGCTGTTTCAATTTGAGGTTTTCGCTTATTTTGATTTAAGCTAATTCAAAATAACTATTTTATTTCAAATTAACTTATTTTGAATTAACTTATTTCGAAATAAACATCTACGTGTGGACATAGCCGTGGAGCCTGGCTCATGGGGGGGTTAGCCTGCACATAAAACCTAGGCTAGCCTGATTGAGTGACATCAGATAAAGCCAGGTTTAAACTGAAAAATGCAACTGCATGTAATGTTAGAATAGTACCATTTAGTTAAGGCAGCATGACTGGTGGATGTAGACAAGGCCTAACTGAAATGCTTAAGGTGCTGAGCACCCCTGCTGAGTTCCCTTAAACCCCACTGACTGATACCAAGAATAAATTGATCCTGCTTGTTCCAAACTGTTCCCTCTAGTGCACCAAGTGGAAAATGACTTGTTGAATATGAGACCAAAAGTTGTCAACTGGACCGGTTCCATGCAATCAAACATTGTTTTCTTGGCAATTGGCATTCTGTATCGCAGGATAGGACAGTCCTTTAAGATAGCTAAGAGTCACAGACAGCTATCTCCCAAATGATGAGTATGAAGGCAGGAATCAGGTGACAGCCTGCATGTTACTCGGTCTTTAGATAAAAGGCCAGCAAGCTGCTTAGTCAGGGGAAGAGACCTGATGGAAGACAGAAGGCTCCTGCCTAGACTCTGGGAAAAGGGTATAGAAAGAGTCTGCTGCAGGACAGGGACAGGTCATATTAAATTTAGATTGACTCTACATGTCAAAGGGGTTAGCATAAACATTAAAGTATAAAAACCTGGTGCAAAATATAAATTAACACAGGAAATAAGTGTGAAACAGATTCTAGCTCTCTTCAAACAACATTTCTTGGCTCCACATCTAAAGCTATCGTCTCAGCCATGACACAATACTCATCAACCACTCACTAAGTTGATCCTATCCTTTTAAAAAAATTTACATATTGTGTTATGTACAGTTAAAGCTTCCTTTAGAAGTCCTTGGTTTGCTTTTTCAATGCATGCATTATCTGTGCTTTTTCTGTTGAAATGCTTTATCATTTCCCCCCAGAATATCTATATCAGCTTAGAGTAGTACACCAACCTTAAATAGCTGATATTGCCATATCAATCCTGTCAAGTTTCTTTTAGTGCTGCTGCCCTCTATTTCAGTAATTTTATCCATTTTAAACTAAACATTTTTGTTTAGAAAGGTGGTCTGGTTTTTAGAAAAAGGTTTTACCATAATTGTATTTTATTAAATTTCAAATGGCCACAATTTTTTATATAACTGAAGACTGGTAAAATGTAATAATATTGACAAGTTGACTATTTTTGTATAATAGTTCAATAGTTTTTAAATTATTCAGATTCATTTTTAGTTTAGAACTTTTTTATTTATATCTAGTTTTTTGAGAGTGTTAGATTTATTTTGTATTATAGTTAGACAATTTTTATTGGATTTTATTATTGGAGGTCTAGGCTACTACATTAAAGTAATTTTATCATTGATAATTAATTACTTGTTCAAAGAAAACTGAATTTGGACAGCACTTGTGCATAGAGTATTAGTGGTTTGGCTTTACTGTTTTTATTAACTGAATTTTTTTGGGAGTGGTGGGGGGTGCTGGGTCGGTTTCTTCTTTTAAAGAACACAGCCACTTGCAAAAGAAAACTTATTGGAGCTTCTTTTCAGAGTGCTTATAGGATTTTAATTAAGTGGCATGTTTTATTTACATTTTGATTGTACTACTGCATGTTAACTAAGAATGCACATTTTCATAAATTAATGTTTACTTTTCATCTGCTGTATTACATTAGCAAAATTAATTGAATTATATATATTTTTGAAGCTTTTTAGCTGTTTTATTACAGAAAAAGGATACACAGTTGTTCTTCCCTTGTACGACATTAGTCCCTGACAATTTTTTAGTTTTTATTTAATATATTTTATCTTTAATCATTCAATTTTTCTTAAGAATGTTAAACTTTGTAAAAGCACCGAGACATCTCAAGGGTTAACTAACAAAGTTAAGACTGCCAGGAACCACTGGCTGCTGCCCAGACTGTCTGGGTCAGTTTTGCAATCTTCACTGAAAAAGGGTTAGATGAATTTTTAGGGGAATCTTATCATTACATTTTATTACTTTTCTTTGTGTGTGGGGGGGGGGGTATATTTTTATTAATACATTTGGAAGTAATTAAAGTCATACAGTTAGCCATAAAACCAGCTAACTCTGGACAATCACCTTTTCTCATCAACAGCAGCATTGGTTTAGGTTACTGTAATAACTGATGAATGTTCACTCGCTTTTCAGTTGAGTTCACAGGATAGATCTGCATGCAGGCTCAATGATCACAATAGATACAGCCTTATGAACAGAGCATATCAAGAAGCAAGAAGTTTCTGTTCTACTTTTGAAAAATATATCACTCCACGAAGGATTGGTTCTGTAGCTGGGTGGGTGCTTTATCAGATGTGCTGGCGAGTGAGTCAGCTCCACTGACTCAGTTTAGCTACAATCCTGTTTGTGTCTCTTGCTTCTATGGAGCACACAGCCTCCTACTTCAACTGGCCCCACCCGGGCTGCCCACTGGCACACACCTCAAAGAATGGGCTTCAGGAGAGGAAATCAGGGCACTTGACATATTCCATCTGTACACACCATACTGTTGTGTTCTGCTACAACCATTTTTGTATGTCCCCGTAGCTTTTAAACAGAGGCTAGCTCAGGCTTCTGAAGCCATACTGATTCCCATAGGTTATTTCCTAACTGGCATCAGGCTTTAAACTAGAAGTTAAAAATCACGAGAGGCTGGCTCATGCCCATGCATGCAAACAATAGATGATTTATAAACTGCAACAATAAAAGGGTGGTTCACCCAGCCATGGTAATATCTGAATTCAAAGCTTTTATTTAAAAGAACCATTATCAAGACTAGTAATCCCCAAAGCTGTTTCTACCTTCTGAGTCACCAGCACTTCCTGCTCAGCAGATTTTCCACCACTGTAGTAAAAAAAATAGCTTTTGCTTGAAAACTGAGCTGGTATGAAGTCACAAAAAAAAAATTAGCATCTCTGCCAAGCCATTCTTAGATTCAGCTTTCACAAAAAGGCTGTTTTTCATCAGAGCAGATCAGACCAAGCCTCAGACCCCACAGTAAAATTTATCAGTAGCCTTGTCCAACATCCACACAGCATGGAGTTATGCAGCATGCTGGCTGGGTGATGCCCTGCTGGGTGGATGGATGTGCCTCTCACCACAAAGAGAACTTTAGAAATAACAGGTCTTTTATTCACCCTCTTGGAAAGTAGATTTTTGGGATCTTTGGACAAAACTGCAAATCAGGTGGTAACTGATCTGGAATAGAGAAAGGTATCCTTGCAACTGCTCTGGGATTTATTCTCTCTTTCCATCTGCAGTGTAGGATGGACAGTGGATAAGGTCACACAGATACATGTCTGTCAGGATAAAACAAAATTCCTTCATTTAAAGCAGAAGAGCAATTTGCACCACTGATGAGCACTGCAAACAGGGAGAGCTACACTGTCAAATCTTGCATGGTGACAAGCTCCAGAGAGGGAGCTGTGTTTATCTACTTGTACCCATGAAAGCTTATACCTTGATAAACTTGTCAGTCTTTGTAAGTGCCACAAAGGATGCATTTGTTTTATTGTCAAATTTGCTTCTCCACAACATTAGTTAACACAGTTAATTCTTATGACAAATGACAATTAACAGGAATGTCGTCAGTACAATGGTTCCAAGTGTCATATGAACACTTGGATAGCTTGGTTCTTCAGGGAAACTCAGTTTGGCTCCAAAGCCTGATGCTACATTTCCACATGGAAGATCCATGACTAGAAGCAGTCTGGAGACTTCCATAGCAGCACACACAAGCTGTCTCTACTAGAGGGCTCAGGTAAGTCAACTTAGCGAGCTCCCATTTGTTAAAGTTGACTTTAAATGGCCCTCCTGTCTTAAGTCGAGTTTATTAAGTTGGTTTTAATGGCCACATTTTGTTAAGTCGACTTAATAAAGTCAACATAACCCTTAAGGTCAACTTAAGGGTGAGAGTTATTAAGTTGACTTAAGCAAGTGCTTAAATCGACTTGATGAACTCCAAATCTGGCCCTGGAGTTGCTTAAGTCAACTTAGACCTGATTAAGATGCCTTAAGCCTTCAGTGTAGACATAGCCACAGAGAGTTATGGGTGATCTCCAGAAAAGCATTTAATGACTTTATGAGCAAAAGCATCACTGTAGTGTGGGCTGGACTCTAACCTGAGATTAAAATATACCTACAATGTTTCCTTGTGCATGTATGTTCTAGCGCAATGATTCTCAAATTATAGTCTATGCATCCATTCCTAGCTGTTCACAGAAATGAACATGTAGGTGGTTTGGGGAAGGAAGAGAAACCCATGAAGGGACAGATTTACCAAATGGTCAGCAGAATGAAAGGTGAGAAGGATTCCTGGGTTAGTTGATTTGTCAAGTTTCAGAGTGATTCCCACTGCATCTGACATTAGATGATTCTGAAAAAAAGCTTAAAAGGATTGGCTAAGGAATGAAGATAGGAAAACTTTCCATAATCCCAGGCCTGCCACTTCTACTCTCTGAGCATTTGTGGAGCAGCCTTATTGAAACAAGGCAGCTCGGGAGTATTATCAACACATCTGTACTAGCACAGAGGAGCCCAGAAAGAGCAGTTGAGGGCCAAATGCAACTCATGGGCTTCCATAATAATGCCCAGATGACGGCAGGTGAACATCAAGGCATTTCCAGTCACCACTTTAAGGATGATAAAAATCTAAGAAGCGGTCTACGCTGCTGGCAGATTTCGGTGGCAGTTGATGGGAGATATGCAAGCTACTGTATGGAGTTCCCATCAGCTTCCTAACCTCTACTTACCACGGTGTCCTCATTGCACTGCACTGATGTGAAATGCCCTCCAGTTGACACAGCATTACTCTTCTTGTGGGGGTGGCTTAATGGTGTTGATTTCCAGGTTCAACTGAGTGGATCTCTACTGCCACTCAATTGATCCTGCACTAGTGAAAATTCCATTGGCAGTACAGACATAGTCCAAGTAACTATTAGGTTTGTGCACATTTCATTTTAAATTTTAAAATTATGCAAAGGAAAATGGAAGTTTATTTGACTCCTCCTAAGTGGCTAACACAATTCTCAGCATCACACGATTCCGGCACTCCTGTATTAGCTTTTTGGGAAGTAAGGGATCCTGGATGCCAATGCCCAATCTTAAACAGCATAGAGAAACTACACAAAGGTGTTGGAAAAACATCTGACTCAAAACCTTTATTACAGACCTTCCCTTACACAGAATAATGTTAAATCAAAATAGAAGTTTAAACTCTGCTTTACAATAGTTACATGCTTGCTGGGTGCAGCCACATTCACAGTAGTTCCTTTTGCTCCAGCTGCTCTAGGAAGAAATCTTAACAAAAGAGGGAACAACAACATTTTACCAAGGACAGTTCTGCTTGGGACAAACAAAGATATTGGAATGAATGAACTGGTCAGAACTCAACATCTTCGCTGAGAAAGTCCATTGTCTCAGACACACACTTTTCAATGACTGGAGCAAAGAGGAAAAGCTCCCTGTAACTCTTTAAAAATCATAAGATTATAGTACAAATAAATACAATAAAAGAGCATTATTCATCCCCAGCACAGAAGTTTCATTCCTGTCAAGACACTTTGCTTAAGGTCAGCTGTGAGTTTGTTTCAGAACTATTTAAAGTAAGACTAGGTGCAGTTATGTAATACCCTGGGTCCACCCAGATAGGCTGGAAATACCAGACACCTCATATATGCAAACAGTCTCTCCCTTTGCTTTGTACATCAGATGCCATGCACACACAGCTTTGTTCTTCTCTCTCCACTGTATAACAATAAATTAATTTTGATCAATACTGAAGAGGAAGGGGAAAAAGAAGAGAGCTAGACCAAAGGAGAGCTTTTAGGCATAAAGTTTCCCATCAAATACTTTACACTCGAAGTATGTCCCTTGGTCAAGTTAACAAGCCTGCTGGTGATGAAGAGAAAAACTAGAGATACTTTCTACAGACTCTTTCTGCACCTACGAGGTAACATTCATTGGTTTTGACATTCAAAGGCCCTGCAGACAACTGCAGTGATGAACATCTCTTCTCATAGCCATACAATTAAATTTTTTTAAATAATAGAGGCAAAACACTATGTAAGGGGTTGCTTGAGGTCAAACAAACCAGTCCCACCTCTGACAACTTTTCCTACCACCAGGCACGCAGACGGAGATCTCAGCTCATCATATGCACCTAAATCAAAGAGTTCAACAAAAATCAGATTAGGGCAATTTCCAAAAGTCTTTCATAGGTTACAAATGTGCTCTTGAGCCCTTTAAAACGAACCAAAACCAAAACCAAAACCAAAACCAAACCCTCCCCACCCCCCATCCCAAACCACCCAAAAAAACCCCCAAAACAGATCTACCACCTATGGTATGTATGCTGCCACCTGCTGTTTGGACTGAATTTATTTCTGTGGAAAATGAGTCTCTCACATCAGTTGACTCCTATTGGATCACTCCATACTGATGAAAAGAAGGGGATAATCAGGTTGTTTTCTTAGCCAATTTAAGATAGCCCCTTTTATTAACTGACACGATGAGAGAATGCACACATAGTTCTAAAGGAAAATGCACTACTTCAGGCTTCCAGGTAAAACATTTCACAGTGGTGTGTTTGTTCATTCAAAAAGCCAGACAGAAACAAAGCACATATCTTTTTATTATTCACTTCTTCCTATGAAGACTTGATTTAGATCCTTTTGGGCTAGATCTGAAATCACTTTCACTGTAGAGACAATGCATGAATTCCTTCAATTTTGCAGCTGTATACAATACTGATTAATAGAATCACACACATCTGAAGCCTGCAAGAAGTATATGCTTGGATATGAATGTTCTGCTCACATTTTATTTAATCTTCTGGCATTATGAGCAGTTGTGCTGCTCTTCATTCATATGAAAGGTTACCTAGCTCAAATTTTGCCACTCTCAACATTCACTGCCATTCATAAAGATGCATATAAGACAGTTATTTTGTTTCTAGTAACTGTGATTTGTGGAGAGGTCATCCACATAGATTCCATTTCTCAAGCACATATGCCCCATGTGCACAATACTGGATTATTTTGGCCAACCATGTCCTTTGTGCAACACTAACACTTTTGATATTCTCAGCACACATGTACCCACACCCCCAGATGGACAGTCAATACATGGCAAAGTGAGCCCAACCAATTCTCATCTCCTTCTGCAACAGAAAATCCATATGAAGGACTCCGCAGAAGTGAAAAGGATGGGGAGTCCTGGAATCCAAGGGGACAACAGAGTTCAAAGAACCACAGTGACTGTAAAACACAAGTTATTTGCTGAATGACTGTCCACATGGATTGTACTTCTGGTAACTACACAGGAGGGACCTTAGTGTCAGAAGATGGTTGCTAGGTGGCCTCTTTCAAAGATTATAATACAGCTCTACCAAAGCAGGCCTTAGCTCTTGGAGCCTGAACTAGGGAGTAGTGTTCTGGGAAAGTGTGGATGATCTACATGCAGCCAACACTGAGGTTTCCTAGAAAAGCCTCAGAGGCTGCTTCAGCCTTGATCTGCACAAGGGGATCTGATTTAGCTACCTCATAACAGGATTCAGCACACTTAGGGTATGTCCACACGTACCTTTTAAATTGAAATAACTCTGGTTATTTCGATTTTAAAAAGATTTGGTCCACACAACAGTCTCCTGAATCGAAATGATGAGCTCCGTCATTTCGATTCAAGAGATGTTGGATGGAAACAGTGAAAATCTAGTTTAAAGCGAAACGGCTGTTGAATTGAAAGGGTTATTTTGAAATAACGCCATTTGGACGCATTACTTCGAAACAGCACTCTTTCCTTTCAAAGGTTTGACCTCCCTCCCAGGGTGTGCTGAGATCCCTTCCCGGGCAGCAGGGAAAGCAGGGTGCCCCAATCCCTGCCCCAACTGCCTGGGAAGTGGCAGGGGATTGGAGTGCCCTGCTGATCTCCGCCCCTGCCGCCTGGGAAGCGGCAAGGGAAGCAGGATGCCCCCGGTATCTCTGCCCTATGGACATTTTCCCCCTTGGGTGGCAACATGGCCTTACCAGGGGACCATGTTGCCAATACCCCCCATGTTGCCCCTCTCCTAAATCGAACTAGCAAGTCCTGTGTAGGGACATGCTGGTTCAATTTAGTTTTGTTTGTGTGTTTGTTTGTTTTTTGGTCTGGCCTTATTAAAATTTATTCAACTTGAATCGATTTAATGGTTTTTATCTCGATTTTGCTTAAATCAATTCAAATAGAATCGATTTAAGTAGGTAGGTGTGGACATAGCCTTAGAAACCCATTTAGAAACTCTCAGGGGGAGATATAACGTGACCTGCAATCCTGTCTGTAAAATGCTACAGCCTGGAGGAGCCCCTCAAGGGTCTCATCCAGTCCAGGAAGTATGAGAGTGCCCTGACCACATCAAGGCTATGCAGCTTGGCTTCCCCAGGGCTGGAGGGGGAAGAAAGCCAGAAAATGAATCCACTGATTTAAATGAAAATCAGAAGCCTGGTTTGAGGCCTGAGAGTCACCTCGTCATTGCAGAATGTGGAGTAAGGTGGACTAACCCTGAGGGCTGGAGTTCCCCTGGTCTCTGATCTGATACTGCAGCTTCTAGAAAGGTGGCCTTCATAAACAGGAACAGAACAACTGGCATTTCTTATTCCAATCTATGGCCAATATTCTTGGACATCCCCACTTGTCGAAGATGCTCCCTTGGGACTGAATCACTGATAATCCACTTGTTGATGTTTGCAAATAGACATCTGCTATGGTATTCTGTGAAGATGCTTATAGTGACCACCCATTATAGTGAACTGACAAGAAATGCACCAGTTCCAGACACTAACTGCTTCTTGGCAGAGAGAGGATGACCATGCTCTGCCTTGTTTGTTGACATTCAACATTGCTATTCTGTTGTCTGTTACAGCTTGAATCGTGGATCTAAGCAGCAGTGGCAGAAGTACTGTTCATGTCAGATGCACGGCTGTGAGCTCCAGGCTATTTATATCTGAATGAGTTCTCTAAGGACCCCAGAGTCCTTGAGATAGAAAGTGGTTGAGATGAACTCCCCATTGTGGAGACTTTCACCAGCATCTGGGTGGGCAGAGCTAATGAGGAGAGGGCATGTTGGGGCAGGGACTGGAAACCTACAGCATGTGTGCCAAAGATGGCATGTGCATCAGGTTTGAGTTGCACGCAGGTGCCCTGGCCAGAGCCATGCTACTTCTAGCTCCAACTGCAGCATGCTGTGCCCTGTCAATATAGCTCCGCCTTTCTCTTTTCCCCAGTCCCTGCACAAAACCCTCCCCCACTGCCATAACCCTGCACAAACTTTCCTCTTTGCTGCCATCACTGGCCTTTGGTCACTGCACTGCTATCACCGACACGGCACTGGGAAGGAGTGGAGGGGGAGAAATTGGATGATACAATGGTGCCAGTCCACACGGTGTTTGCTTGGTAGATACATATACACAGACACTCTTCCACAGAACACAGAGGGAGGCTGACATGATGTGTGACTTAAGTGCAGAATGCTCCTACAGACACCCCTGAGTGAGAGCCACCACAATCTGGAACCTATCCTGTGGTAGATAAACCCTTGCTGGTCTTGAATCTAACACACCTCCAGTAAGAAATCTATCCTTTCATCTGCACCACTCTGGCCTTCTCTGTTATGCTGAGTCCCCAACTGGTAAAAAGCTATTGACTCAAGGAAATGGAGTGGTACACCTAATGGGGTGATCTTTGCTGAGCCAATCATTAAGATTTGAGTATGTACGGATCCCTTGTCTCATTAGATGATGAATATCCTTGATGCTGCTCAAAGACTAAAGGACAGGACTCTATTGACAGTGAGATGCTCTGAATTACATTCTGAGTTATTTATTGTGTCCCAGGTGAGCTGATATGTCAAAGGAGGCAGCTTGCATATCAAGAGTCACAAATCAGTTTTGGAGATCTAATGAGGAAATTATGGAGGCAAGAGCTACCATCCTGAATTTGAAACAACACGCAGACTTGTTGAGATGTCACAAATCTAGAACTGGGTGCCAATCAACGCTCCCTCTAATTATTCGTAGGCTGTGTGCGCAAAAAAATTTCTTTGTGTGCACCATTATTAGCAATATTGAATTATTTTGAGAACACTTGATTTTGTTGTGTTCGCAGGTTTCACAACCTGCGTGCATGCCCACATGCACACAGCTTAGAGGGAACAGTGGTGCCAATTCCCTTTTTCTTCTGTATTAAAAACGAGGGGGAATGCTGCCCCTTCCCTGAATTTCGGGGGGGGGGGAGGGCAAAGAGTCTACTGCAAAAGAGTTTAGAAAGACTCATTGTACTTCTTGTTTTAATGGTATCTTGTGACATGGGTCTCTGAAAAGGGCTATTGAAGGCAGGTATGTAACAGGAAGTGCCCGGAATTAAATAAAAAATTATAACAAGGGGTATTTTAAGATCCATTAGTCCAAGGTAACCAAAAACCAAGGTGGGTATGGTAATGGCTTGATTGAGTCTCAATAGTGCCAAAGTTGCTGCCATGAGGTAGATGTGGAGTGTGCAGCAAAAGCAGAATGCCCTGTCTCCTGGGCTCTCTTAGTCCCCCCATGATTCCAACAGTCTCTCTGGATTGAAGATGGAAGTAGAGAGCCTCTGAAACTTTGGAGTTGGACCTTCTTTCTCCTAAGGCCCAGCATTTATACTCCTAATGAATAGGTAGTGGCTCTTGAATCTTCAGAGAATTCAGGACTTTATCAATTCTCATAAAAAGGTCACAACCTTCAATGGGAAATCCTCAATTGTCATTTGGACCTCACTGGAAATGCCTGAAGATGGGAGCCAGGAAGCCTTGTTCCAAAAGAGCAGCCATGTTAGTCTAGTTCAGCAAAACAAGCAAGGAATCCTGTGGCACTTAAAGGACTAACAAATTTACCACACAAGCTTTTGTGGGAGAAAATCCTAGCATCTGATGAAGTCTTTAAGTGGCACCAGAAACCTTGTGTGTGATAATGGAAGTAACCATTGTATAGGCTGCCCCAACAGAGTAGCCTGAATATTTGAGGTGCTAGCTGTTCTACAGACAAAACAAGTTTTTAACTCCTCTATGCTCTTGTGGGAAAATTTTCTATAAATTATGAATTAAGGCTAGATGTCATATTTTGAAAGAAGTACCTGACAATCTGAAATACACATCTGAAGACTCAGAAGAGAAGATCTTTCTGCCAAACTTATCAGCTTTCTTAGAGTCCTCTTTCCCTTGTCATCGTTCTTTTGGACTTTTTGTGCACCACCTCTTCCATCAGTGACTCGAACTAGATGAATGCAGAAGTATTCAAATCTCTTGAAGAAGTATTTGATAATGTAGAACAATTGGGTGCCACAAATGCCTCAAGAGTCTTTGCTAGTTCCAAACAATCCTTGTTAGCGAGCATGGAGACGTGCAGAATGTCTAGTAATTTACGGAACTGTCTTGCACTGCCTGCATAGGCATTTCCAAGGTGTTGGTGATGCAGTCGGGAAGATATGGGAAGATTTTAAAATCATCCAGGCAGCTAGAAGGGACTACTACCTCATATAGTGAGGCAGAGGATACTGATGCTAGAATCAACTGTGTTGTTTTCTGCAGGCATTTCTCCTGACTATCATGTTCTCGCTTATGTAGGTGGTGAGGTTCCACTTGCTGACTCTCAAGCAGATCCACAATGTTTTGTAGTGGAGAAAGTAGAGGAAGGTCTCCCAAGGCCCAATAAAGCCAAGACTGCATATTGCAGGGATAAAGAGCTAGGCATCACATGTGGTTGAATGTTCTCACACTATCCCTAGGGTCTTGTTTACAAGGGTGATGTCTGGATTCCTCATAAGCCTGCAAGGCTCACAAGAGTGACACTGAGGTGAACAGGACATCTCTATGGCTATGTCCACACTTAGGCAGTTAAATCGATTGAACAAAGTCAATATAAAAATCCTTAAATCGATTTAACATGTCCCACTAAAAACTCAAATAAAACTAGTATGTCCATGGACAGGACTTGCTAGTTTGATTTAGGAGAGGGGCACCATGGGAGGTGTGGAAACATGGCCCTCTAAGAAGGGCCATGTCCCCACCCAATATATAGAAAAAGGAAAGCACCTTGGGAAGGATAAGGGCAAAAAGTGTTAAATCAAAATAACAGTTAAATCGAAATAACACGTCCACACTGTGTTATTTCAAAATAACAATTTCAATGTAACCATCATTTTGATATAATACTAGGTTTTATTATATCAAAATGACTTTCCTTATTTCAAAATGAGGGAGCTCCTTATTTCAAAATAAGGAAACGTAGTGTGGACATGCAATCTTTTAAATCAAAATAATCAGCATTATTTCTATTTAAAGAGTGAGTGTGGACATACCCTATTATGTGCAGAAGGGCAGGAAGAAAGCAACCATTCTTCCTCTAAAGAGGAAAGCTGCCCTATCTGTGTCATATGGTGATCTTGAACCTGCCACCCCACAACCTGAGCTGGAGTGCTCATCAGTCCCATTGTAGTCTTTATAATCAGTATTAAAGCTGAGGGACATCTAAATGCCAGAAAAGGAAGGTCAGGGTGATCCTCGTTGCACAGTCCTCACAAGACCTCTTGAAAGTGTTTGGTGTCAGAAATATCTAGAGATAGTCACTGGAGTGCTCAGAGTGTGTCAGTATCAGTACTGAGAGGTTGGTCTTGGAGGAAATGGGAACTGCAGATTCAGGCTGTCCAATGGGTTCGGCATCAGAGGGACCTGATCTGGTTTCTGACAGGTTTTTGGCAGAGTGGCATGAAGTGACACAATGATCTGGTGTGATTTTTGCCTCACTGCCATTGTGAATGGTTACCAACTGTGCTCACTTTTCCTTCCTACCCATTTCTGAACTTTGTTGGACTTGGTGGCCAAAGGATTTGATGTCTTCAATGAAGAGTGAATGCAGGAGCTCAGCCACAGCTTGCAGGAGCACTAGCTGAAAAAGCTTGTTCAGGTTTAGTGGGCTCTTCTGTCTTGAGTTAGGAACAGTTTCTCATTGAGTGGGGGGAGAGCAACAGACTGAGCATCTATCAACAACGTGCCCCTCTCTGGGGCAAAAGTGGCACACGAGTGATCATCACTGAGCAGAAGAGCTGCATCACAACCAGCAGTTTTGAATCCCAGGGACTTGGTCTCAGATACAGCAGCTAGATCTTGTTACAGAGGGATGTTCCTTAAACTATTAGAGAATTTTTTAAAATGCCAACAGGAGTATAACAAGAGAAACTACCATTTACTAGCCTAAGAAAGATTACAAGGTGCACAGAGTATGCAGATGTCATGGGCACCTGGACTTGTTTCTCCCTTTGTGCCCATGGATGAGAGCACACAAGGTCACTGCTGGCCAAAAGAATCTGATTTTGCATGCTTGGGGCACAAACATACTAGAAATGGAATCTACATGGACAACTGTTCAAAAAACAACTATTTGCTTTGTTAATATCTCTTGAGGAAATAGAATGGTTATGACCATCTCATGTAATTATCTAACAAAGAGGCTTTATTCTTCACTGAGGGCTATTTGCTTGCACAGCTGTAGCCAAGACCAGAACACCCAGTTCCACCCACTGTGTTATGCACTTCCAATACTTACCACCCCAAGGACAAAAAGTTACATACATTTAGCTGAACAGAAATGACAGAACACAACCCAATTGACTAAATCTAGTTTGTTGTAATATAATCTGACATAACCGTAATCCAGTCCATGACTTCATTTCCATCTGACTGTAACCAACACCTCCCAAATCTCTCTCTCTACCACTAAGCACCTTAGAGTGTTTCCTTCTGGCTCCCTAAGCCCTTTCATAACTGCCATATTTCATGTGTTTATTCACTTGGCAGGGTTCATGTTACACCTAACTCGAAGTATGATGCTAAATATGTAAATACAGGATGAAAATGTGACAGACCCTCCTTTATTCAATTTAATAATTTATTTACACTTAGTTCTTTCCAGACCTTGTTGCAGCTTTTTAATATTAATCATTTGTAAAGAATATTAATATTAAATCATTTCTAAAGAGTCATCCAGCTTCAAAAGGAATAATACACTGGCAAAAGAGAGAAGATTCAGTGTTAAGGAAGTGATACTCCATCTTTAGGTTAAGTCTGTGGCAGTGGCTAAACAGATTTTATTGGGAGAGTTTTTTCCCCATTCATATATGATAGCATGGGAGAAAGCATTAAAGAGTCTGAAGAAGAAGCTGATTGGTAGATAGTGAAGGCAGGGGACGTTAGCAAAATGAACGTGTAGCTAATATTTGACAAGTTAGAGCAGATAGGTAGAAGGGGGCCAACTTTCTAAAGCATTAAATGTATACACACAAGTGGCTTATGTCTGAAGAAGTGAACAAGGAGAAGTCGGTGGTCCAAAGAGGGGGAACTGAGGGAGCTGGCTGATGTGACTGCAGAGCCATTGGCCATTATCTTTGAAAACTCATGGCAACTGGGGGAGGTCTTGGATAATAGGAAAAAGGCAAATATAGCATCTATCTTTAAAAAAGGGATTGAGGAGGACCTAGGGAGCTACAGATCACTCAGCCTCACCTCAGTCCCTGGAAAAACCATGGAGCAGGTTCTCAGGAAATCCATTTTGACAATTTCAAAAGGATAGCTGTGTTAGTATAGTCCAGTAAAAAACAACAAGGAGTTGTGTGGCACTTTAAGACTGAAGCACTTGGAGAAGGTGATCAGCAACAGGCAGCATGGATTCACCAAAGGCAAATCATGCCTGGCCAATCTGATTCCCTTCTATGATGAGACGACTAGCTTTGTGGATGTGGGGAAAGCAGTGGATGTGATATACTTTGACTTTAGCAAAGCTTTTCATACGATTCCCACAGTACTCTTGCCACAAAGTTAAAGCACTATGGGTTGGATAAATGCACTGTAAGATGGATAGTAAGGTAGAAACATTGAGTTCAAGAGACAGTGATCAATGGCTTGATGTCTAGCTAGCAGCTGCTATCAAACGGAGCACCGCAGGGATCAGCAGCGGGGTTGGTTTTGTTCACCCCCTTCATTAATGTTCTGGAGGAAGGGATGGGATTGCAGCCTGGGCAAGTCTGCACATGATATTTAACTGAGGGAGTGGTTGATACTCTGTGTCCTATCCCTGCCGTCCGGGGTGACTTAGACAAATTAGAGGATTGGGTGAAAAGAAATCTGATGAGATTCAGCACAGACTAGTGCAGAATCTTGCACTTAGGACAGAAGAATCCCATGCAGTGCTACAGACTGGAGACTGACAGGCTCAGCAGCAGTTCTGCTGAAAAGGACCTGTGGGTCACAGTGGACAAAAACATGCATACAAGTCAATTGTGTGCCCTTGTTGCCAAGAAGGCTAACTGGGTTTGAGGCTGCATTAGTAAGAACACTGCCAGCAGATCTAGGGAAATGATTATTCCCCACTAGTCAACACTGATGAGGCCATATTTGGAGTACTATATACAGTTTTGGGCTGCCCACAAGAGGAAGGATGTGGACAAATTGGAGAGTCCAGCAGAAGGCAACAAAAGTGACGAGAGACGTGGAATACATGAATTACAAGAACAGGCTAAGGGAACTGGGCTTACTTAGTCTGCAGAAGAGAAAAGGGGGTTTCATAGCAACCTTCAACTACCTGCACAAGAGTTCCAGGGAGGAGGTAGCTAGGCTATTCTCAGTGATGCCAGATGACAGAACAAGGAGCAATAGTCTAAAGTTGCAGTGGGGAAAGGGTGGGGGAATCAAGGTTGGATATTAGGAAAATATTTTTGACCTGGAAAAGGGTGAAGCACTGGAATGGGTTGCCTAGGAAGGTGGGTGGAATCTGCATTCTTAACAGGTTTTAAAGTGCAGCCTTGACAAAGACCTTGGCACGCCTAAGATTCCATGGGACAAATGGTTTCAAAGCAACAAACCAAGAAGATGATTTTGGCAGAATTCTGAATTGATTTGAATGGAAAAGTTACAGCAGCCCAAGAGCAGGAGGTTACAACACAGATATGAAAGAAGGACCTGGAAGAGAATTTTAATGGAGTGGACAAGACAACAGATCAGATCTTCAATTTATTATAGACTAGCACTATCTGGCTCTCAGAAAAGTGGGGCTGGGCGCGGGGGGGGGCGGGGGTGAGACTCCGTAAACACCACCATAGGGGAATCTGCTATATTTCAATTGTCAGCACTGTATTTAAAAGAGTATCCTGATTTAGCTTAAGCTTTTTGACATGCAAGGTGCTCATTAAAGTTTTAGTCTGTAGAGAGTTTTTAAATGCACTTAAATATGAGAGTGGAGAGTTATAAAGGGAAACCAAGCAGATGTGAAATGTGGCAGGAGTTAATGCAGAGACTTGTAATTCAACCAAAATTATTTACCCATCATTGTCGCTTCCTTCAAAAATTTGTAGCTGGTTTCAAAAGTCATCTGTTGCAGAGGGGAGGAGTTGGACTGCATTCCAAAGCGATTCAGTGGTTTGTAAACACCTTCAAAACACATATAATCCGCTACAAGAGAAAGGTGCCGAGGATCTACCACAATACCTGACAAAACAGGAAAAGGGAACATGAGAACATTCAAGAAATAACCAGCACTCTGTTTAATCCCTATGTAGTCTAATCTGTAGAGAGGGCATTATTTCCATCACCATGACACAGGTAAGTCACTAAAGATGCACAGGTGTATCTTTTTTCATTAACCGGCAACACTATCAGACCTCCTCTTTGCTGCATGAAATAATGGACATGCAGAGGGCTATAATGTTAATTGTATCATAAGGTTGGTCTACACTGGTCATGGCAGTCAACACCAGATATGCTAGCTACATAATGTTACTTGTGTATCTCCTGTTGACATACTTGCGTTTATGTAGCATGGCACCTTCCCATCAATGCAGCCTTACTCCCTTCCGGGAGGTGGATTAATAAAGTTGACTGGAGAGTGCTCTCCAATCAACTGAGTGGTCTACACAGACCTGCTAAATTGATTCCACTGCATCGATCCCTGCACCACCACAGTGAAGACATAACCTTAGCTTCCTAGACCTTTCACCATGTAGGATAATACAATGCTAGTCTTTTTGGTCAATATATATATTTTTAAAAAATAGTTATAACGATACATACATCATCTTTGTTTAGTAAAAGCTGGTAAACTTGTTTCTGGGCCAGCTGTTATAGTACAGAGCTCTGCCCCCTTCTGCCCCAAATGGTCACTCCCACATCTTTGCAGGAACACCACCAGCTTTGTTACTGGGAAATTGCTGCATGGGTGAAGGAAAATGCAGGCTTTACCCCCAGCAACTATACATCACGTAATTACAATGAAGCTCTGGACAACATATGTGCAATGTGATGGTGAAGTCTGTTAACAGCCTCTACCAACCAATGTCCCAGAGCTCCTAAATAGCATAAAGTCAGGCATTAATAAAAATGGGGTAGTAGTGAGTAGTTATTACAGAGGCATTTGCTGTTTAGTAGGCTAAAACACAGTCTCTTCCTTTTTACTTGCTGTAATTCATAGCAAGAAATGGGTACTGAAAAACAAATCTCTGTGGGCAGGAATTTAAGGTGGCATTAACCGTTTCACCTCAACTGTTCTGATGGATAAAGTTAAAAGGATTTACTTAATAAACAAAACAAGCAAACAAGCTGAAAACATAATCAAACATCCTGAAGTGATTTTGCTGAGGAATAAATAGAAACTAATAATCTCTACAAGAGGATCATCTCAAAGAAGGTGCTCACATGTCATAAGGATGGTTGCAACATGAGAAGTTTGACCCTGTAACAGGAGCCATATCTAAGAAGAGACTGAACACACACAGGTAAAGGAGTAATTTATGCAAAGTCTCTTTCCAAACCTATTTTTAGCAGCCAGAGTTTTCCCATCTTAGCAAAAATCAAATGAACACAAGACTAAGTCAGTCGATCTAATAACAATTCTTACCATATACAGCAAACACATCTTTTATTTCCTTTTCAATCACCCTCAGGGCAGCCTCGATTCCATAGGTCTTAGCCACTGCATGAATGTCATTGGAATATAGCCGGCTTAAGTCCAAAATCTGGAGGCAAGGAAAATAGGTGCAATTTATCACTGCCAGCAGTGTTCTTTTCAACCTCCCCTAGACAAGCCGGGACAACTTTTCTCCAAATTCCAATTTCTCAAATTAGCTCATGGAGGGCCAATATAGGTTATTCACAAAGCGATAAGTGCACAGCATTAGCTACACAGAAAATGTACGTACGCTTTTATACTCAGGCCAACAACTTCATTATCATTTACTTTGCCAGGAGCAAGGAATGGAAATTAAGCAAAGAAAAATATAACAATTTCAGATGAAATTACCAACAAGATCCATCAGACTATGGAAAAATCTTTTACACAATGGAAAGCCTAATGCTTGCAACATCTGAAACCCTCAGACAAAGCACTGGAGAATACACTACATGTGACAATCCTAAACTTGCAGGGAGATGGACTAGGTGGCATAGCAGATCTATTCATCTCCAACTACTGTGACTCATTTAGATGGGAGAAGCTCCCTCTTGTCACACGTGCAGAGCCAGCTGCAAGCATTGTAGGGGCTTTGTTCATTATCTTGCTAATAAGATACTCTGTGCTTCTGCACAAACTGTATATCTGAAGTGATAAAACTGTGCCTTAAGAGTTCACGTGACAGAGACACGAGACATACGTTTCAAGCATGCTAAAGGAGATTTTTAGAAGATCAAAAAGCTGTTAGGTGCCCAGGTCCCTCTGAAAGTCAGGTGCCCACTCCCCACTGTTTTTGCCTAGAACACTACACAGCAGATGGAGAGGTCTCAGGTATTAAATCATTGTACATACATCAGCATATCTGAACAGCTCTGCAAGGTTTATTCCTTCAGTGTTTAAAACCAATTCTTTCTCTCCTTTCTTATTGGTGCTTTCATTTAAGAAGCAGCGTGTGATCCCCTTTGTCTCGTGAACAATTGTGTTCTGCATGAGTGACTCGAGGAAGGAGGAGAGGTCAAAGTACGCCTTCATCAGAGGAAGCTTCAATGAAACCTAGAAGAGAAAAATAGTACAAACACTGCATTAAGTGCAAACATGCCAGATTGCCATGGCTCCTACGACTTTGCCCCTGGCGCTTAAGTGCCAGGGCAAAGCCCCCTTCCACCTTGCCCCCATTGTACTGTGCATACTGGGCACCCACAGCCAAAAAGCTTCCTCCTCGGCTGCTGCCGAAAAAAAGCCGCTGCAGGTAGCTCTTTCAGCAGCTTGGGGGAGAGCGAGACATGGCAGTGCTCTCTCTCTCCAGTGCTGCCATCTCTCTCCTCCACACCCAATTGCCACTGAAAGAGGAATTTTTTGGTGGTGGGAGGATTCTTTCAGTGGCAAGAGCAGCACACTAAAAGAGAGATGCATCTGGTGACTCTTTGGGGACACTGGAGGGGAAGAGTGCCATCATCTCTCCCTTTTCTCACCACCGGCGCTGCCAAAAGTGGATGGTAGTGGCTCTTTTTTGGTGGTGGGGGAAGGGTCTGCCACTGAAAGGAGCCATGGCGTGGGGCTCCTTCTCTGCTAGACACCTAGGGGTGCCCAAATTATTGGGCTGGAACTTAGGTGTTGAAGATTTGTTGAGGACTGACTAAGTGAGGGGATAGGAAGTTATAGACAACATCTGGGTTATTTCTTTTTATAGGAACAAGAGGCAAAAACAGGGCCAGATTTAGGGGCCTTGGGGCCCCGATCATCCACCACTGCAGACTGCTTGCAGGCTGGTGCTGGAGGGACACTGGGGCTAGAGGCTGCCCTCTGGGCACCCCAGCCCTGGTTCAACTAGGCTGCTCCCAGGTCCACCCTGCATCAACTGGTCTGCCATGGGCCCTAGAAGGAGGCCTCACCACACACCAGACAGCCCTGCCCCCTGGAGCAAGCACAGCGTCATACCACCCTGCCCCTGGGTGTGGATCAGCCAACCTGGGGGTGGGTCAGGAGCACTGCAGAGCTAGACTCTGGCAGCAGGGCTCCCCCCTCCCAGCACAGACTGAGCAGGGTGGCTGAAATGTTCTGCTATTGGTTTTTTGAATGTTGTTATTTTGGACATCAGACTTGTGTCAGAAATAACATTCAAAACCCAATAAGTGAACATTTCAATCTCCCTGCTCACTCTATAAAAGATATGTTTTGATTTGCTGTTACAGTTTGACCAGATCCTATGACTTACACTTCCCTGCACTTATTTTTCCTCACATTCTGTAAGTTCCCCGATCTTCAAGCATCTGAAAAACTAAGATTTTCTTCTATGAAAGCTCATGCAATAAATAATTTGTTAGTCTTTAAAAGTGCCACCCAACTCATTTGTTTTCCTGAACTAGACTGACATTGCTGCCCCTTTGGAACTTCCATAGCTACAAGTTAATAATGGTAGTTCTGAGACGCAACAGCACCACTGCACTAGAGCGGATTATTTATTCTTTGTGTTATGGTAGCTGTGCACTGTAGTTTTGACACACAGACACACACACAGTAGTGACCACCTTACCTCACACCAGAGCTCATTTTCTGTATCATATGCGTAGTTCTCTATAGATGGATGACTGCTCAACACAGCACTAATTCGTAGCTGTGTTGAATCATCTAGTTTCAGTCTTTTTTCTTTTTTAGCCTGAAAAAGATCTTCATTCTGATCCCCTTCTTCAGCATCCTCTGCTCTTTTATCATCATGCAGTGTGGCCTCTTCCTCATCTGGATTTTCATCGCCATTCTCCTCATTGTTCTCTTCCTCACTCTCATAATCAACCTGGACAGACACAATCATATGCTTAAAATTTATTCAAGAGCCCGGACAGATGGAGAGTACTGAAGGAAGCAGTTTTGCTCACAAAAACTCCACAGTGTGGAAGTGACCTTGCTCACAGACAGCTTGACATGATACTTTTCATTTTAACTCTTTGAAAGACAGGTTCTTGTCTATAAAGTGGTAGGTGTTCATTTTAGCCTCAATTTCTTTGCAATCATGATATGATTTCTCAGCCCAATGAGTTTTACTAAACTTTATTGACATCAAACTGCATATTTACACACACACACACACACACACACACACACACACACACACACACACA
>ML681996.1:47415456-47506324 GCA_007922195.1 Podocnemis expansa
ACACACACACACACACACACACACACACACACACACACACACACACAATGTGCTCAACATCATCATGCAAAATACTGCTGTTTCCTCACGGATCCTGGGGAGAGAGCAATGTTTCTATGACAGACTATAGAGGAACCCCACATATTTTGACTACTTCACCCTCCTGCTCAAATTATGGCTACTTATCTTTTAAATAATACCTATGCAGTAAGGGACATGTTAATAATACAAACACTAATTCTATAGAAAAGCTATTAATTGAAGTAATAGGATGAAATTAAGAACATATAGATTGAATTATAGAAAAGACAGTCTGATTGCCAGATGTATCAAGCCTGCATCAGCAGGGCATGGACTAGAAAATCCACCAAGTCTTTTTCATTTCCAATGTCTATATTTTTTAGTCTATCAGACTAAGAAACACTGGACACATGGTGTCTAAGACTGTTCATACCTAATCTCTGATACTAGGTGAGGTTCCCAGGTCAACACTGAGCCAATCATTGCACAGAATGGCCCTAATCCCCAGAGATACTAAGTACTTGCTACTCCCATCCAAGCATAAAGCTGATCAGACAACAGGAAAAATGTTTTCTTTCCCATTTTTTCCTTGACGGAAATTCTCAGAACACATTCTAATGAGGTCAATGGCACCTGCAGGTCTTCAGCACCACTGTAAAACTGGCCCCAATGTCACTACCTCTTCTTCCTGCTTCTCTCTTCGTTTTGCATCAGTTGCATCAGCATCCCCTTCATCTGCTTCACCATCAATGAGCCTCCCTCCTTCTTCCTCAACAGCAGCTTCATGATCATCCTGTGCCTGGAGAACAGTTACAAGTGAGATGGTCAAACTCGTTCCATATTTTGATTCTGGTGCTGGAACATGCCCGTGGTTAGACAAGAAAGAGCCCGATCGTACATCCACACTTTTCTAACCCCGTGGAATTCAACATTCTCCTATCCTTCTACCTGAGACCGTCTTCAATTTAAGAGGAATATTCAGTACATCAAATCACAGTCACAATCCTATTAAACAGAAGCAACAAAGCCCAGCTGGTGATGCTTTCCAGCACTAAACAAGAATGAATTCTGCAGATGATATAACCACCATCTCCCTGTTTAGCCACAGGGCTGGCACAACGCGGTAAGCACCGTAAGCATTGCAGGGGGGCGCCGATGCTTGAGGGGCACCAAAATGGGGACTGCACCATTGCACAGCAGTGATGATGTCACTAGTCTACGCTGCTGCAGGGGGCGCCTGAAACCCTAGCCCCGTTCCCGTCTAGCCAATACCAAAAGCCTTGAGATGAAGTAGGGAGCTGGCCAGCATGCTGCTCTTGTAGGTCATCAATCCAAGAGCAAAGCAAGGGCTACAGTCATAGGGACTAACGCCAGCTAGAAGGACTCACCCAGTAAATCCTAAGCAACAAGGGAGTGTGGTAAGGTCCTCTAAACTATAATGAGCTATTCATTTCCATGTTACCTGCCTGGGTACCAGAGGGTATGTCACCCAGTTCACTTTTCAGACCCTTGTCAATCAGGCTAGCTTTTATAAAAATATAGAGGATGCATAGAAGGCATCGTTAGAGAATCATCAATATTTGCGCAATGCTTCAAAAACAGATCATATTTGCACAGTGATATAAAGCGCTACTTGTGACAAGCACTGGTATTGTATGAAAAATAGCATTTTAATGATGTGCTGAGGTCTTTTGAAAAACAGGTCTTAAAAGGATTAAAGAATAAAGAAAAATGTTAAAGGATGTTCTCAGAAATTGACATTTATCTTACCTGGTTTTCCTGAGATTCTCCACCATTGCCATCTAAATCCCTCCGAGTTGCTTTACGAGTATTGACCACGTTGAAAGATGCCAGCTTTTTACTCTTCCTTTTAATTGTTTCCAGCAAGATTTTAAAGAATCTAAAAGAAAATGCAATGCAAAATCTTCAAGCTCAGCGGTATTACAATCATCTTCCAGGCATTGCAAGATGAATGTGATCTGTCCAGGAAGTCACTTAACCCAGAAGCAGAGAACAAACTTAATGTTGCATTTAAAGGGATTTTTAAGGTGAGACCAATTATTTTTCACTCCCCCCTTTCTTTTCCTTCCTAAGAATAATGCTGTCTCTCTTTCAATTACTCATGAAGCCACGTGTCTAAAGCTTAAACAATGAGCTCATGCATCAAGATCAATGGGCCATCCAACTGAATAAAAGAGGTAAGAAAGAAGTTTTCATTGCTGCCAGCTTATTATCATAGTCACATTTTTTAGAAATGAGAATGGTCAAGTCTTTTTTTAAAAAAAGAAATGATCTCAGTCTGAGCTAACACTGCCTGAGGGAAGAACAAAGGATGCTGGAATAGTGATGAAGTCTTCCTCACCATGCAAACCAAGGCAAAAGCTTTCACAGTGATTGCAGCATGGTTCAAGTTGAGGTTTCTATTACTGCATATGTAAAGTTTGGATTAAGTGATCTGATGGAAGGGATCAGTCTCCTCAATGAAATAACTGGCTCTAAGCCTCGCCAGATTTGGTAACAGATACTAAAAATCAGCCTCTCCTGAAATGTTATCGACATACAACAATTCACATTTGGTCAAAGTCACAGAATCCTTCATAATTCAACGATCCAGCCTGTAATAGATACTACAGAAACACATTCCAAAGGGGTAGCTGTGTTAGTTTAGTAAAGCAAAAAAAACAAGGAGTCTTGTGGCACTTAAAGACTACCAGATTTATTTATCGCATGAGCTTTTGTGGGAGAAAATCCCATTTCGTCAGATGCTTTGAACAGCTCTTCAAAGCATCTGATGAAGTGGGATTTTTTCCCAAGAAAGCTCATGCGATAAATAAATCTGGTAGTCTTTAAGTGCCGCAAGACTTCTTACAGAAACACATGGCTGAGAAGATGGATTATTCTTGTGGCGTGTCAGTGAGGAACAGCTGAAAATTTGGCCCTGCATATACAAACCAGTCACACAATGCACATGCAAATCTCTACAGTTTATTTCAAAACCTTAGCAAGTCTTCTTGTACTAATCCAGTGACCAGCTGTGCAGACACTGTTGTATGGATCCCTACAGAAGTGTCCAAATCTAGATACCTCAAATCCCACTGGTGAGATCCTGTGATCTAGAATGAACCATAAAGCTTTGCAGATGGGATGAGTGAAGAGTGAGATTTGAAAGTGAACTGACCGTGTTTCCATGAAGTATAAAATGTCCCTCGGCTTCAGACATTTCTCCTCCCGGTAATATTCATAGGGCAGGAAATAAAATTTGATTTGGTAGAGACGATGTTTGCTTAACTTCCCTTCTATGCACAGAGATTCCTCAACTTCAATTTTCTGCAAGACCTGAAACAGCAGCAAGCAAAATTTACCCTCCTCTATGCGAGGCATTCCGTGCACTACCCAGAGCTTCATTCCTTTTTCAAAGAAGGCAAAAGTTGCATGTAGCTAGCTGTTAAATGCTCCTTGCAGGCTAGCTTTGGGACTATGGAGAAGACGACTACATTCTGATTTGATACTTTCAGCTCAACCTTAACTCTATGGACTAGTATACATGTTGCCTTCTCTCTGACCAGAACTGCCTTACTGCATTCCTTGCTTGAGCCAGAAGAGCTCATACACCTTAGTGAGCCAACCAACTGGTGGTACTTAACACTGAACATGTCACTCCTCAGCACAGAGCTGGTTCTGCTTTTTTCCTGTTGCATGGAGGGAGAAGATGCTGCAGCAGGAGGAGGAAGAGGCAGGGCAGCTAGAGAAATGTGGAATGCAGCGAAGAGGAAGAAGGGAGATGGAGACACAGGATAGATCAGACTTTAATCTCTCCATTTTCCTAAATGCTTTCCTCCTCCCTAGCACAGCAGGTGTAAGAAGTTTAGGGAAAACCTAGAAAAATAGCTAGTCCCTACAGTGCAAATCGCTTAAAGGCTAAAGATAATGAAAATCTCCAGACTGCCTCAGAGATCATTCCTGGATCTTCCCCTCAGCATACTGGTAGGCATCACTGCCCTTTCTTTATGGTCCTTGGGCCACTTTCAGTTAATTTGAATTCAGGTACTTCTTATCTATACATAGACACTTATCAAAGCCCCTTTCCAATGAGCTTGTTATTCAAATGAACTTCATAGGCAAGACCAATCATAAAATTACCTTGAAATCCCAAAATCCATTTCCAGGCCTTCCTCCTTCCAACCCTATTCAACTTGCACCCTCTGGGGCTCTGGAACAATATGCAGTTTTTTGGCTTCCTTCCCCCTTGCAGCTCTGGGTCTCTCCCTCCCTACGCCGCCCGCCACTGGGGGACCTTGTGAGTGGCCCGCACCTCAGTCCAGCCTCCCCACCATGAGTGAGGGACCCTGAAGGGAATCTGTTCGTGGTTCCAGGTTCCCCATCCTTGGCCATGGGACCATGCAGCAGATGCCCTGGCCCAGCTCCTCCCACCCCTCCATGAGCAGGCTACACCCACTGTGGCTCTCAAAATATTTGGTTATTGAAGGAATTTTTAAAAATGGCTCTTATCTTTTGGGTTGCTTACCCCTGGCTCTAGAGAAAACTGAGAGGGGAAAGGTCTGTTAAGAAGCAGATTGCTCACAGCATAATCTTTGCTGAGCTGCTCTCTTTTCTGCGGGGTTGGGGGGAGCCTTCTGAGAGCTACAAACTAGACACTAACACAAAGGAGAGGCTCACCTCAGCTAAGCACACTCTTGTAAGCTGTTTCTTAAGCCTCTTCACCTTCTTGTGAGCTTTCTTGGTACTTAACACAGGAACGCTCATCATTGGAGTTTTAATGTTAGCACTAGCTACCATCAGGATTTCACGCAACCTTTAAGAGAAAATATTATCCCCAGTTAAGTTATACAGGCATAACATGATCATATAAGAATTCAGTTTATTTAATCAGGTAGCACACAATACTCTCTAGAACAGGGGTAGGCAAACTACGGCTCACAGGCTGGATCCAGCTCACCCGAGGCCTCTGTCTGGCCCGCCACCCCGGCCCGCTCTCCCCACCCCCTTGCCACCGCTGGTTGGTGAGGTGCTACGTTGTGCCAGAGGCACTGCTGTGCCGTACCACTCCACCCCCTTCCAGCTGGTGCTTCACTGCTTCAGGGCTGGCACCGCACCAGCTCAGACTGCCCTCCTGACCAGTGCTGCACGACTTTGGGGCTGAAGTTCTCCACTGCCCTATCCCCTTCATCTCCCCTGCCGGTGCTACACTGTTCCAGGTTTGGGGCCAGCACTGTAGCACTTTCAGGCCACAACCAGAGCTGTGTTGCCCTCTTCCACCCCCAGCTGGCTTCCTCTTGCCCCTAGCCTTTCCACCCACTCCTCCCCGCAGCTCTCCCCCTCCCCGCCAGCTCTCCTCCCTTTACCTCCCCCCACAGCCCCAGGCTAGCTCTCCACTGCCACCACCAGCCCCCTTCTGAATATTATTGCCCATCCCTGCTCTAGAACCTGCCTCATATCAGCATGTTATCTAAAAGCTATGGCCAGTGCAACAGTAGTTGTATTTCAGTGTGGTATTCAGTTCTCCATCAAATACACACTGAATAAACAGAGTACACCTGGCAATTGGAATACCATCTGGAATACAAGAAGCGGCCTGAAATAATGTGAAATAAAATCCTGTAGTGACTAAACATACAAAACAAAACACATTCATGACCCTTCCTCTTGGAAAAGACCATCTAGTCAATCTCCAGTTTCTGTGATTCATCTTCATTTGTTTTCCTTTCATTCTACAAAATTTTAAAACAGCCTTGTTTTTCAAACAGGTATGAGTGATCATTAACCCAGGGGATTATTCACTTCTCAAATCACACATGCAATTTTCAGTAACTATTAATGGGTACCAGCTAAAAGCTTGAAAAGGAACAACAGATCCAGAGGGAACAGAGGTTTCTTACCTTGGAATACCCAGTGTGACATTCATTTCACCTCTGCCAGCAAAATGAAAGGTATTCAGAGTCATCTGCGTGGAAGGCTCCCCAATGCTCTGAGCAGCTAGGAGACCAACAGCCTCTCCTGGGTCACACAGCGATCGCTGCCACTTTAAATGTAACAAGCTCTTTAATCTGAAGACACAAAAGAGGCCAAGATTTAGCTCAGTGCATGGAGACCATGTATAAACTGCAGCACAATGCTGTTTATCAGAAGAGTGTCCCAGGTCACAGCCAGAGTTTCTTTTTTAAAAGCCAGTTACATGTATGGATCTGCAAACACACACTTACTGGTAGTCCTCTACAAATAGTAAGGCACAACACCTCACTCTAAGGGCATGACAATATTGCATCAAGGAAGTGTGATTCCCAGCGTGGGCAGAGACTCATGCCAGCTCAGCTAGAGTTAACATACCAAAAATAGTAGTATGGTAAAATTGCACACTCTCATACACCCTACCTGCGAGAGGCACAGTCTACAGACCCAAGCACAGAACTTGCAGTCTTGAGCAAGTCAGAACCTCTGTGCCCCAGGTTCCTCATTGGTAAAATGGGAATGCATTGAATGCTACTTGCTATTCCTATCTCACTGTGCTATACTACAAGTTGTTCTGTAGTTTTACTGTAACACTTTATATGTCCTGCTGCATTTACACCAAGTTAGAACAGTACAACTGACTGCGAGCCCCTTCACATCAAGAGTCCCCTTAAGATCAAAGATGAGTTGCAGAAGTAAGGGTTGAAGGAGACAACCTAATACTGTATAGTCATCGAACAGATATTTGTTAATTTAGTGCCTGTGAAAGTTGGCCTCTATCCATTGCTGCACCTCATGTCTATTCTGGAGAGACCGATGCTAGGGATGAGAATACACCATCTCATACAGCACTTTCATCACCAGATCTCCAAGCACTTTACAAAAGGCTGTCAGTACTGTAATTCCTGTTTTACAGACATAAGTGTATCTATCTCTATGGCAAATTCAGTCCTTCAGCTCTGCTAAGAGTGCTAATAAAGGTACCAATGTCAGCCATTTTGTGCAAAGCACATGTGTCTCCTAGGAACCAGACTAAGATTCACTTCTTCTTTCACAGAATTCAGGACAGAGCCATCAGATGGTAGAGTCTTTAACACTACTGAGCTGGATCCAAATCAGAGGTGCCTGAGTGCACAGAGAAGAGGGGAAGGAGGCACTGTAAATAGACAAAGGTTATTACCTATCACAAGAAAGCTCTGACTTTACATAGCTCCTGTTGTTCTGAGCATTCCATTCATTGATGTAGTTCTCTACTCCCCAGTCAAATGTTTCTGAAACGGATGCAAAATAAATATCTGGACGCCAGACAGCAAGGCAAGGGTCAGGACACTTAGACGTTCTCTTTGTATATTTTCTCCTGCTCTTCTCGTCCAGTTCATACCACATCTTCAGTAACTGAAAACAACGGTAGATTGCAAAATGAGCCACAGTTTAACCAGGATGAGACAGAAACAAAGTAACTTTTTTGCAACATTAAACCAAACCACAGAGAAGGGAAAAAGATCACCAGTGCGCCAGTAAGACAATATCAGATACCATCATGAACATAAATACATCTCATGTGATATCTCTGATCTTAAAACACTTAGCCAATTTAAAGTAGTTATACCACCTATATACAATGATCATTTCATCCCCCATTGCAAGAAAGCTACTTCTGAGAGTCAATTGCTCCCAATGAAGTTTAACAGTATGAAATAACACCATGTAACTATTCAGGATAAAGTGAAGAATACCTTTTCCAATTATAACTGAAGGTGGGAAGATGTTCAGTAGACACAATGGAATGAGAAGTCCAGCACACTGGCCTCAACAATTCTACTCTAATCAAAAGGGACATACAACCATGAATGATCTCTATCGCAAGTTATATTTGAAGAATGGCTCTTTTAGCAGAGTATGAATCCATGTTTACATGGGCACTGGCACAATACTATCTTAGAAGAAAGGGGAGACCTCCTGAAGTACAAACCACCACCTCCTTCAGATCCTCAGATGATGTAAATCTGGCAAATCAATGGAGCTATGCCTATGTACACCAGGCAAAACTCCAGCCTAATAGTTATTAAATGGAAATTTTCCATTTAACCTTATGAGTGCTGTTAGGACACAAACAACAGGATTAGACCATCTCAAAGCCATATTTCTGCTTTTCATTTTGAAAGAAAAAATTTGACCTTTCATATTTTGCATTGAATAAACAACAAAATAAGCCATCACAAAGCAAAGTATCTGATACACTCAGTGGGTCAAATTCATTTATTATGTAACGCCTCATCTTCCAAGGTCCTAGCTCAGGGATGAATGTGGCCCATGGTAAGAAGTTGTTCACATGTCCCATTTCACAATCTATGTAGCATCATTGCCCTGAAGGTAATTGGAACTGTAATTAGAAACTTATAGTTTCTAACTGTAGTTAGAAATTTTACCTTTGCTGTAAAAATTGGTGAAGCATTGAAATCATTTTCTAAGTTTTATGGTAGATTCTCCATCACTGGCAATTTTTAAAATCAAGACTTGATTCTTTTCTAAAGGCAGGTCTACACTGCGTGCCCTTTTCAGAGGCATTAAAACAAAGACAGGCATGTTACTTAAAATAACAAACAAAGAATCCTGCAGCACTTTTAAAGACTAACAGATTTATTTATTGTATGAGCCTTTGTGGGAGAAATCTCACTTCAAGTGTCTGACGAAGTGGGATTTTTCTCCCATGAAAGCTCATGCGATAAATAAATTTGCTAGTCTTTAAAAGTGCCATAGGATTCCTTGTTTGTTTTGCTCTGTTGAATGGATTTTCATCTAGTTTGTTGCACATCAGTCTGTCAGAGGAGATCTACTCTGTGTGGATGTTCAAGATCCCAGACCCCTGCCCCAGAATTCTTAGTCTCTGCCAATCATTGCTCATTTACATGGCTGGCAAACAACATCTTTAAAGATGGCTGCAGTTTCTGTAACCCAGACAGCACTTTGGAATACAGGACATGATATACAAGTAACATGGGATGGGAGCTGTTTCCTCCCCCCACCCAAATCTTGTACAAAATTGTTTAACCAGCTCATCTGCTCTTTGGATTACCTGTTGGGTTGCAGGATCTCTGCCATTTATAGTCTCCCCTTCCACGTTCTGCTCTCTCACTCCTGCCATCTTTTTCTGAGAATACAGCAGAAAAGCTCCTTCTCTTGGCACAGAAACTTGATGCTTGGCTTGCCACTTTTTGATAGCTCTGAAGTGTTGATTTGCTTGCTGAGGATCCATCTTGGATAAAACTTCATCTAGGTGTTTGGACTTCTGTATCACCTAGAAAAAGAGACCCAAGCACAAGTCTTGTAGTTTGCCTTAACACAATTCCTCACCCTACACACATAACTTAAAATACAAAGGCAGAGTTGAAATGGACACGCACAGGTGTGCAAACTCTTCTGTTCTTGTAACATGTTCTATTATTTTCCAACAAAGCTGACTTATAAAACTATAAAACTATTTCTCTTCATGTGATTATTATCATGGCACAATAATTAAGGCCAAAATGACAGCAATGAGAAATATTGGACGGACGGATGCTGCACAGTGACACAATCTAGGCTGGATTCCTATCAACTGCCAAAGTCGGAGTAGAGGTAAGAGTATGCTATGAATGTGCCTGAGGCTCCACTGAGAATTTACCTCAGCTCAGATATTCCTTATTCTAAGGAGATACTTTTATAAGCTGAATGAATTGGGAAAATAAAATACTGTACTAAATATAAGAGATGTCCACCCAGATAGAATCATAGAAACTGGAAAGAACCATGAGAGGTCATCGAGTCCAGTCCCCTGCACTCATGGCAGGACCAGGTACCCTCCTGAACCATCCCTGACAGGTGCTTGTCTAACCTGCTCTTAAAAAGCTTCCAATGATGGCAATGAAACGAATTATGCCATTATGCTAAGATACAAAGTGTGTGCACATAGCTTTCCCTTCACTCATGTGAGTTTAAGATCAGTGTGTTCTACCTTATAGTTATCTGTAACGAAAGGAAACTGCTTGGGTTGCAGGAACTGAGTCCTGGGGATATCTAGTCCATCTTCACCATAAAGGAACTGCACCACACTGCCATCGCTGTCCCTCACAGTCAGGTCATACTGAACCACCAGCCCTTCCAAGTGCTTTATGATACACCTGCAAGAAAACAAGTGTTGTCAGAGGTAAGGGAGCACCTAAGTTGTGAGAGGTTAACCTGAAATATTATTCAAGTCAGCATCTTTCAAACAAGTTTCAGAGATAAGCAGGAACCCTGAATGGAGAAGTCTTGTGTAGCCAGACTGCAATTATGACACTCTCCCCAGTTTGCCTTGAACATGAATTGAAAAGAGCACCTCAGTGAGCAACAGGGTAGTTCACTCTAGGCCCATTTTGATCCTTGGCCTCTCTGCTAACAGTAGCAGTGATTTGAGAGAAGTAGGATTGGGACCAGCACATTTCATGACATAGGCCACTGAACATTTAGCCCTAGTCTACACTTAGGCTTTTCTCAGCAGCAGTCAACCAACATTTACACAAGGCACATAAAATACCTAGCATAAATGCTGGCGACTTCCTAAGCCACTAGGACACACTAGGGAAAGCTGATCACAAATCCCTTGCAGTCGGCTTTCCCATACATCTGCTGGCCCCCAGAACTTCCAGGGTTAACTTCCAGGAGTGCAGCAGTGAGCTCAGGCTTGCTGCTAAGCGCTCCCAGAATGCTGGGCTGATGGTGCTGATTTTGCTGCCGTCAGTGTAGACATAGCCTTCACAAGGCATTTTGCATTGTGTCATTTACTGCTGAAAATTAACTGTACTGAAAATGGGAGCCTTTTCTGAAGTCCTTAGTTTTGTCTGAACATGGACTAAAACTACTTTGCTCAAGAACACTGATGCTGCACTTTAATTTGTTTATTTCCAAGGACTTGCTTTTACTGGTAGAGATAAAAAGCCAACATTAAAACAAGTCAGAGAAATTAGAGAGGAAAAAGACCCATTGGGATTCAAACCCTCAAGAAAGGGAATCTTTTTAGCCTCAGCCCAGAAGTCTACATAGTGAAATCATGCTTTAAAAATCCAACCCCTTCTCTGAAATTGAACTAGATGATGTTTCAGGAGAAAAAAAATTAATATTTAAAACTTTTAAAATTTCACAATTTTCAAGAAGCAATTCTTACCTTTGAAGATATCCAGATCGGCTGGTTTTGACAGCTGTATCCACAAGGCCTTCCCTGCCAGCCATGCAGTGAAAGAAGAATTCCTAAGGTATAAGCATAATCTTCATAGGAAAGAAAAACCAAAACCAGCTTCATGCTGCCAGGGAATATATTAAGGCAGAGCATAAATTACAGATCTGAAGAGCAGTAGATGAAAATAGGCTGGATAAAACCTATTTATTTAGATATTCATAAAGACATGCTCCGCTCTAATATATGGATCTAAATAAGTTACAAATACGAGTAAGGCATAAAAGAGGGAAATACAAACATGAGACTGAGCAGGCTTACTTACAGCAGGTTTGATGCCTGTGAGAAATCTGCCAGTCACAAAGCCCCCTGATCTAGGGGAAAAATCATAAGGCTGGAAACAAGGCAATGATTTCCCAGATGCCATGAGAGGGGGCCGTCGACCTTCCAGCTCAATCTGGCCCAGCAAGCACGAAATCTACAGCAGAAAAAATGCATGAAGGAAAGAAAGAGAATGGCATACAAAATCATGAATAACTAGAAAGATCATTTTTCTATTTTACTCTCTCAGTTCACACTAGAGTAACACCTTTTCCTTCTGAAAAATTTGTATTTATATATAGGAAATAATCACAGTTAAGAGACACTGAAGCCCAGTTATGTCATCTTGTCCAGCCTTTTCCTTTGAAGACTTACCTTTGCTCTGTTTCATCATATTACTACTTATATCCCCTAGGATTATTCTAAACAATTCACAGAATCATTGAAATGTAAGGTGAGAAGGGACCTAGGAGTCATCAACTCCAGTCCCCTAGGCTGAGGCAGGGCCAAGTAAACCTAGCTCATTCCTGACATGTGTTTGTCCAAATTGTTCTTAAAAACCTCTAGGGATGTGGACTACATAACCTTCCTTGGAATCCTATTCCAGAGTTTAACTCTAACCACCCTTATAGCTAGAAAACTTTTCTTACCATCTAACCTAAATCTCCCAGATTAAGCCCACTACTTCTTGTTCTACCTTCAGTGGACACAGAAAACAAGTGGCCACAATCTTCTTTATAACAGCCCTTCACATATATGAAAACTCATTAGATCCTTCCTCAGTTTTCTTTTAAAAACCAAAACCTGGCTAGTTATTTTCCCCTCATCCTTTAATTACAGATCAGAGTTTCTAAACCATTTATCCTTTTGTTGCTCTCTTTTGGGTACTCTACGGATTGTATTCATCTCTCCTGAAGTTTACTCTCCAGAACTGGGTAAGGTACTCCAGCGGAGACCTGACCAGTGCCACGCAGACGAAGACAAATGCCTCCTGTGTCTTTCATTACACTTCTCTTTATGCACCCCAGAAAGACATTAGCCTTTTTCACATTTGCATCACACCTGTTCATATAAGTTTGTGATCCAATGTAACCTTCAGATTCTTTTCAGCGATATTACCCCTCAGCCAGTTAGTCCCTACTTCACTATGTGCATTTGAGTTTTCCTTGATAAATCAAATATTTTGCATTTATTTTTATTGAATTTCATCTTATTGATTTTAGGCTGGAGGTGTCAGATGTGCAGCCCATGGGCCATTTGTGGCCTGTTGTCCACTCTGCTGCAGCCCACACTGGGGGAGCAGACCCAGCTAGCGTTGCCAGGGGGCTAGGCCAGACCTGGGGCTGGCCAGAAGCCACACTGCATGGTGCTCTCACCCTGTCCCCTGGCCAGCTAGTCAGCTCCAGGGCATGAGGCGGGCAGACAGCAACATGTGGCTGCTGCACCATGCAGCCGGCCTCCAGGATGGCACCCTGGGGATGAGAAGAGTGGCCCGATGGAGAGGCCTGGGGGAGCAGGGGTGAGTAAAGCAGGCTGGTGGGGGGGCAGCAGATAAGTAAACTCAGAGGCAGGGAGATTTGGAGAAGTAGGGAATGTGTAGGGTAGGAGGCTTGGGGGCCAGAGATGGGTGAAAACTGCTGGCAAAAATGGTCCCCAAAGCTAAATGGCTGATAACTTGGTTTTAGACCAATTCTCTCATTCATCGGGGTCATTCTGAATTCTAATCCTGTCCTCTTTTTTCCTCTTTGTAAAGACTGGTACTACAATGGCCTTCTCCTGTCCCTGGGACCTCATTCTTCCTCCAAGAAACCTTGAAGATAATTGCTAACAGTTCCAAATTTGCTTCAGCTACTTCCCTAAACTACCTAGGATGAACTTCATCAGGCCCTGCTGACCTCAATACCTCTAACTTAACCAGATAGTCTTAAACCTGTAATTTCCCTTTTCTGGCTTGTATCCCTTTCCCCTTGTTAAAACTGGCTTATGTACGTGGTCACAAATCATTATTTTAATAAAGACTGTAACAAAGGAGGCATTCTTCTCTTCTACTCAGTGTTTATCTACTTTAAATACATGCAGAAATAAAATTATTTTATTCGATATAGCTTCTTATGGTGTTATTGTCATAGTATCTAAGTGCCTTTTGATAATGCATTAAGCAACTTGCCTGTTATCTGTTACTGCAGTTCATTCTTTTTCATCCTCCTATAGAGGGAGAATGATTGGAATGGAAGTTTGTGATGTCCTTTAGTTCCTATGAAAGTTCATTCCACAGTCTGGGACTGGCCACTGAGAAATCTCTATCTCCTCCATATGCAAGCTTTACTCTCATGGTACAAAGTTCCATTGCGAAACACAATAAACCATGATTACAACTTAGAACTGTGGTCTGCTTTGGTATTTATCATTTCATCAACCACTAAGAAATTCTATTTTAAGAACTGACAGAAAGGTGAAATGTGGTCACACTGAAAACATTTGGTTCCTTATCTTCCAGTAAAGTCTTTGGGTCACTTATAATGTACTTTCCTAAAAGTTACTAACTCCAAACTTGGCTCTCCCAGCTCCCGAAGTTAAGAACTTATTTTGCTACAGAATACACATACCATTTCTAAAACAGCTCTTGCATAAGCTAGATTTGTAGACCAACCCACTATTATAAATGTAATTGCATTGATACCTGCATCGTGTTAACAGTGGATCCTTTGGCTCCAGACTGCACCATTAACTGCAAGTTGTTTTCTGGGAAGCTCCTGTGGAGACCAAGGGGCATACATGCCTAAAAAAAACCACATAAGAAAGATACCAAAGAATTAACTTCACATTTCTAATTAAATCACAGAAATTTCTGTTGACATTAAGAAAAAAGGTGAAATCCAAGACAATCAAACAGATGTTATTTGTAGTCACAGAAAAAGTCATCAGGAGTAAGATTTTATGGAAATTCTTTCCCAGAAGTGCAGCTGACGCTGGCCACCTTGTTACTAGACTCCTGTGACAAGAGAACAATTAAAATGACCTTAAGGGTTAAACCAGCCTCTCATTCTCAGATGTCATCTTCCTCCCAGAATACAAAGTCATGACTAGGGCAAACCAGCAAGACAGTTTGGAAAGGTCCCTAATGTGGACACAGAAGGCTGACTTCAGTCTGGAAGATTGTCAGGCACTTTTCATCAGCATTAAATTAAAATAATAAGAAAATCTTCAAACACAAACACAACACAACATATATGGATGCTACTCAATGCCAACCTTGTTAACCTCATTGCTGTAATTGTTTACTTCCTCCTTGAATTTCAGATCAACCATATTAAAATCCCTCTGGTCTTTGCGGAGATGGGCATCCTGCCATTTCCCTTGGACCTCTTCACATGATGCCGTTTCTGGCAAGTTAAACGCAGCTCTAACAGCCTGAAAGTTAAAAAAAAAAAAAAAAAAAAAAGGGAAAAAGAAAAAAAAGTCTCTTGCGTGCCAAAGTAGATGGCAACCACACAGAGCAAGGATTTGAAATGAAAAAGTTACAAGGACTTGCCCTGCTTCAAGATGTGCTTACCCTGGTACCACAACAGGTAGACTCCTCAATGATTTGGCATCTTCTGTGGTCTGCTCGGGGTTTGACCAAAATATCTTCAACCCCTGCAACAGTGAAATAGAAATGATACATTATATAATGGCCTGAATGTGAACCTGACACACCAGGCGTTTCTATACTGGACTGCAATTCGTGTGTTTGAATGTCAGAATGAATGGTAAAGAGGGATTTATCACAAGTGTCAAGAACCATAAGTACTTGGATCAGGGTCACTGCATTTTTATACTGTGGAATTTTAGGGGTGGAAGTGAGTTTCAGGAACATACATATTTTACACACACACACACACACACACACACACACACACACACTCTCTCTCTCTCTCTCTCTCTCTCTCTCTCTGTTGAAAAAAAATTAAATTGCAAAGTCAAGCACTAAAAATATGTTAGGAAATGCCAGAATGGAGGTTGCCTGTGCAATCTTATCTCAGCCCCTTGTGTACGTGCATTATTATCTTCCTTAAACTACTTGATCACATGCTGTTCCTTTCACAGGATCCCTGCCTAACTGAATGAACAAGATGGATGATGCTTAGGTCATCTTGCCCAGCATCCTGCCCTGCAACAGTGGCAAATGTGAGGTGCTTTGGAAGGAATGAACAGAACAGGTAATCATCAAGTGACCCATCCATCACTCCCAGCTTCTGGCAAACAGCAATGCCTGCCTGCCTTAGCCAACAGGTACCTATGGACCAATCCCCTATGAACTTACCTAGTTCTTTTTTGAAACCTGTTCTAGGCATGGCCTCCACAACATCCTCTGGCAAGGAGTTCCACAGCTTTGCTGTGCATTGTGTGAAGAAATACTTTCACTGGCTTGTTTCAAACCCGTTGCCTATTAGTTCTATTTGGTGACCCTAGTTCTTCTGTTACAAGGTATAAATAACACTTCTTCATTTACTTTCTCCACACTAGTCATGATTTTATAGACCTCTATCATATGTCCCTTTAATTCTCTCTTTTTCAAATAGAAAAGTTCCCTTCTTATTAATCTTGCCCCATATCGAAGCTTTTCCATGCCCCTAATCATTTTAGTTGCCTTTTCTGTAATGAGCAGCTATTCGATATTTTGTTTTCATTTTGCTCAGTGTGTCCCCCCAACCATCATTAGTGTATTGCACAACAGAGCTGTCAACTAAATGCATTTGATTAATGCAAAACAAATTAACTACATCAATTCACCTCATACAAGTCCACTTAGTTCTACTATTTGTTCAGCCAATTGCTAAGACAAACAAGTTTGTTTACATTTACAAGATAATGCTGCCTAGCTGCTTCTTATTTACAATGTCACCTTAAAGTGAGAACTGGCTTTCACATGCCACTGTCATAGCTGACAAAATGACACCGCGAGGTATTTATGTACCAGACATGCTAACCATTTATACATCTCTTCAAGCTTCTACTTGTAGGCACTCAAGTTTTACACTGTTGTGTTTTTGAGTACAGTTATGTCAAAAAATAATAAATTATACACAAGTAATCAGGGGTTAAAGTATAATTTTGTGGGCCTCGGAATCCTCCTAATCGGGCAGGCCCCACCTCCCGAATGTCCGGGCGCCCGCACCCCAGCTGCTGCCCCCAATATTCATTACCCTGTCTCCAAAATCCACCCCCAGCTCCCAATACCCACCCCCAGCTCAGACACCCCCAATTCGCCCCCCCCAAAGTGAGCCAGGCCGTCCCAGGACTTACCAGCAGCCATTTCCTGGGCTGGGAGACAATGCAGCCTGCAGGCTGCACTCGGAGGCTTCTGCCTCCAAGCTCAGTCCGCGCATGTGCAGGGGAGCAGGGCAAGCCCCCCACTGTCCCCTGCTTCCCAGAACACTGCAGAACGGCATTCTAGAGCTTGCTATTTTTAGGGGCCCGCTGTCCCGGGCCCCTAAAAATAGAAAATGGAGCCGAATGCTGAGTTCTGTGGCCTGCTATTTCTAAATGGTGGGCCTGGAACACAGTGTTCTGGCTCCATTTTTTATTTTTAGGGGCCTTGGAACGCTGAGCCCCTAAAAATAGTGGGCCCCAGAATGGCGTTTCACTGTATTCTGGCTTACTTTAATCCCTGAATGTAATATATACTTTCCGAATGAAGTGATTACACATTTGTATGAGATGAATTGAAAAATACTATTTCTTTTATCTTTTTTACAGTGCAAATATCTAATCAAAAATAAAGTGAACGCTGGGCCCTTTGTATTTTATTTTGTAATGGAAATCAATATATTTGAAAACACAAAAAAACTTGATGGAGTGCTAGTTTGAAACTGGTACTGTATTATTAGTTACCAGAGTGAATAAAAGTGATTAACTGTGACTTTTTCTAAACTTGCTATTATTTTTTAATCAGCTGTACTGCATACTATTCAAACCCTACTCTGAAGAGAGAATTATCCCCTTCCTCTTAGCTTTTTTCTACACTACAACATGCGCACTTCACGAACAATAGTGAATCTAGTTGCACAACATCCTGAGACAAGGAGGTATTATTATCCACACTTTAGAGCAGTGTTTCTCAACAGCAGTAAGTGCGTCAGAGAGATGGAGAAATGGCTGGGGTGGGTGGGTTGGTATGTCCTGTAGGGTTCCAGCACTCCATCAAGTGTGCCATGACCTGCAAAATCTTGAGAACCACTGCTTTGTAGGATAGAGGCACAGAGAAATGAACGTGAGAAGTATTCATAAATTTTGGGTGCCCAATTTGAGACACTGAGGACCTGCTTGTTTACGGTGCTCAGAATGATATGGGATTTTTATTATGCTCAAAGCAAAGTGATCACTGACTTCTTGCAGTTAGCATCAGCATTTCTGTAAATCAGACCAAACTTCTCAGGTCAAGAACCCAGAAATCAAAGTGAACAAAAATTAGTGTTCATCTGTGAAAAGTCCAATGTATGTGACTTGCCCAGGATCACATAGGAAATCCGTGGCAGAAGCAGGGTTAGGATCAAGTTCTGGGAAGCATCCAACGGCCTTAGCCATGAAACCACCTTTTTCCTTCCTGCAATCCCCCTGCAGACCTTCCAACTTCTGCAACAAGGACCCTAAAGAAAACAGTTTCACTGATTCAGCCTGCGCTGAATGAGGCAGAGATATTATTGGAAAGGAAAAAAAAAAAAATGGAATTTGATTATGCAATAAAAGATTGTATCACAACACATGAATAAGAGGCCAAATTAAGATTTCACAGGCAATCTTAATGACAGCATCACACAACTTCTGAGTGCTTGACTTTACAATCTTCCAAATGTTCTTTTCTTCTGCAAGTGCAATTTCCTAGGCTTTGACCAGGAAACAATCACCATGACAGCTACATGGGCCATCATCAGTTTTGAAAACAAGATCCATGGGAGATCACTACCACTTGAGTTAATAGGGTAACTGACTGCACAGCAAGTTGGTATTCCTTACGTGGAGGGGGCAGAAACATTTGTCAGTAGGTTTTACAGATACTTACTGGACTTCTATATTCCATTCCAGGCTTTGAAAGGCATAATACACTAGTGGACATGGACACTCCTTTGCCCATTTCCTCCAAGCTTTACCCCACCCCCTCCAAACTGCCTCTGCTCTAGGCCTGTTTTTCCCCCACTTGCTGCTTCCTTATTTTAGTCTCATTTTCCTTATTTACTAGTCACTACCAGCCCCACTCCTCAGGTGTCTCATCCTAGTCCCCTTACTCAAAATGTCATACATGCACCCCTCGGGACTCTCAGTATACTTGCTCATCCATTCCAACTTCTCCCCTGAATTTCTTTTCTCAGCTAGGCCAGCCCTTGTTGCTACACCAACCCCTTAGTTTCCTTCACCCCAGAAACAGCCTCCGATCTTGGTCTACTCTCTTTACTTCCCCCTAGGTCTGGCTCATCTCTCTTCTGCACTCAAATTTGGCAGCTTCCTCCTCCATGCTGCCTGGGCCAAGCAGGAAGTCATAAAAGCATGTAAGAGAATGGCTCTCTCAGTTCTGGTGTATGGAGTAACACCTGCAGCTGCCCAAAGCTGCAACTGCAAAGACCTGCCCAGTCCTGGACTGAAGTATGCCCAAGGAAGACAGAATCTTTGGGAAACTACAAGACTTACCAGAACTTCACAGCTACTGAACACTTAAAAGCTATGACTTTTCAAAGGCTTAGAACTTGGCCAAATGAGAGCAGATTTTCATAGGGGTGGCAAAAGGCACCCTACTGATGCAAAGTTCACTCCTCTGCCAAACTTGAAATCTTTGCTCTAAAGCAGAGAATGCTAGAATTCTTCAAAGGAAAGGTTGTCAAAGCCTCCCCCTCCCTTTTTTTAAATGGGCAAAATGAAACAGCTGAAATGGAAACAGCTGATCTATTTTGGCTGTCATTTTCCAGACAAATTCACCCTGAGGCAGGCACTCAACGTGGGAAATTTCAGTCTCGACAGTTAAAGCCTGGCCAAGATCTAAGCACCTGAAAACAGAATCTTGTAATGAGAAACATTGGGCAACTTTAATAACAACAAGGAGTTGTGTGGCACTTTAAGACTAACAGATTTATTTTTTGCATGAGCTTTCGTGGGAGAAGATCCCACTTCCTCTGATAACACACCTATTCCCAGTAATAAAAGGGGGGTTGGAGTCAGTCATGTTCTACTGCCATCTACTAAAAGTCTAGCCATATCTAGATAAATACAATTGATCCTGCATAGTTACAACTATGAAGTATTTAAAACCTGAGTGCATATTTTATACTAACAGAAATCTTGTAAAATTCTACTTAGCAATTCATCCAGGTGAGGGGAATATTTTACTTGTACTGTATTTAGTACGTTTCATGCCAAGCTGAGTAATCTCCCTTGAGATTTCTGCAAAGTTCATGCAAGGTAAGAGCCAGATCTACAGGAAAATTAATAGCTTCAAAGCAACTGCAAGACTTAATTGATGCCCCCTTTGAATTCTTTAACCTGAACACATGTGTAAGCTTTGGGTATGATGATGTTCGGTGGGCTTGCTTTTTTCTTTTCTTTATGTTTTTAAACTCATGTGAAAAAGATACCTAAAACTTTATAATGTGATTTTGATTTGAACAAAGATTCACTAAGGTTTGCTCTATACTCATCAGGAAATTTGGCGGCAGCCTAAAGGAATTATATGCAAGCTACCCTGTGTAACTCCTGTTTATGTCTTAACCCCTATTTAGGTGGTGTCTTTACTGCACTGCACTGATGGGAATGATTTCCCATTGATGTAGCACCATGCCTCTTGAGGGTGTGGTCTTAATGCGTCAACTTCCAGAGACTTCATTTGAGTATGTCTTTATTGTTGCTCAATCAAACTCAAAAAATTGATCCTGCATGGTCAGTGGTGCCGCCTGCTGTGTTGATGCAACCCAAGACATCATGAACATGTACATGGGAGTAGATAACTCAGTGATAGATGTACTTTTTGGATCATTTCTTTGTTGTGTTCAGAAGAAATTCAAATGCACAGTGAACAGAAAGAAAGCCATGCTAGGTGAACTGTCACATTCAGGAACACGTCAAAGCATTGTGAACTGTCATGCACAGAACTGTTTTCATTTCTTACACACAATTACAGTTTTGTACCTCAGGAGATGCTGCATAGTTCAAAGGTTCATTTTGATTTCTCATACTCACCCATTGTAAATCCCCTGTACAGCTGTAAATAGGCAGTAAAGAGGCGAGCTAGACATGAAAGCACCTTGCCGCTGGTTTCTCCACCATAGACTTCATGGCAGCAGTGGACTAGACCATAGGCAGAGCTGCCATAGTGAGCTTTGTCCAAGACCCCACAAAGTAACTCCCCTTCTCTAATGATAACCTGGTGAACAGAATTACGTGACATTTAAACAGTTAAGCAAGCAGCTATTTTGATCCATGTGTGGACAGGACCCATCTCTGACCACAAAATATACTGCATACTATTTGCTAAGAAGGAACAAGATCATATAATACACAAAATGTTTGTAATCATTATCTTCTGGTAAACCATAAACAAGGGACAAGTAAATTAAAATACTAGAATTACAAAGACTTCACTTCTGTAATATATTCCATCTTGAAAACACTTTACAGACAAGTGAAGCAAGTGGATTCTAGTTGCCGCACCTGCATTATGGGAAATAGTTTAACAAAAATAAGCCAGGAACAGAATTCCAGATTTCCTGGCTCCCAGTCCCAAGCTCATATCCCCCCTTTCCGGCAATTATAAAAATTTTACAACAGATTTCTTCCTCTTTAGTATTTTTAATTACAATTTATCTTTAAAAAACATCCTCAACTCAATAGTCATTTGTATCAATAAACATACCTGGGATTCACACATTGAATCAAGGCTAGATCCCCAAATTCTGTTCTGGGGCCCTTTTACCCAGGCTCTCCCACTAATCTTAGCTTTCCCAGACAAATTCAGTGGGATTTGATTTTCAGGGATTACGTTTATTAGCAACGTAGAAACAATCTGAAAAGAAAAACACAGGGCAGGATTAATGAACTGTTAGGAGCCATCAGGATTTCATATCCCTCACCCCACTATGGAAAGGTGGGAGGGAGAACAATCGCCCACACACATGCAATGCAAAGACCTCTCACTGTGCCCTATTCCAGCTGTTCATCTATCCCACAGAAGAAAAATGCCAGGAGCATTGGAAGTCAGCACTCAGGAAAGGACTGTCCTTTGGTTACCCACAAACTCTGAAATTTGCTTAATCTATTCCTCAATTATTCAGAACTGGTAAGTGTCCCTTCTAGTTTAAAATTTCTCCTATTCAAATGAAATGATCTATTACTCTAGAGCAGACATGGCCAAACTGCGGCTCACGAGCCGCATGCGGCTCTTTAAAGAAAAAATGCAGCTCCCAGGAGAGCACGGCAGGGAAGGGCAGCATGGCGGGAGCCAGGGGCAAGAAATTTGCAATGGTTGGGGGCAGCAGAGAGGCGGCAGCATGGTAAGAGCTGGCAGAAAAAAGCAGCATGGTCAGAGCTGGGGGAGGGGCAGCATTTTGAGAGCCAGCAGGGAAAAAGCTAGTGGTAAGAGCCGGGAGGGGAGAGGAGGGGCAGCAGCGTTGTAAGAGCCTGAAGGAAAAAGCAGGGTGGTAAGAGCTGGGAGGGGAGGGGCAGCACTGTGAGAGCCAGCAGGGAAAAGCAATGTCATCCGTTAGGTACCAAAGACATGTCAGATTCTACAGTTTACCCACACAATATTAATTCTATCCTTTTTGTCTGTATGCATTATGATACAGCCTTTAATTACAACATTACAGGCTTCAGTCATTATACAAACTGGATGCACACAGCGGCAAAATGAAAGTAGCACCAGCAAAAAAGTCTGACCTTTTGAGTGCATGATTTTTTAAATTCTTTTTTGATACTGTTTTCTGGGTAAACATTTTTAAAACTGGCAACATAAATTGATCAAGAGCAAGTCTACAATGAACTACAGATAAGTGATGATAATCTAGCAATATAAACTTAATTTACAATCACTTTTCTCTTTTTTAAAAATCACCTGGCATTTCCAGATATTGTAATATAATGCAAAATTATTCCTCTTGTATTTCTATTTTGAGAATTAAATAAGAATCATCAGAAATGACTGAAAATTGACACAAGTGTTACATCCAAAACTACTGACTACTGTCAAAAGGTTATTTTAAAAAACCCTCTATTTAAAGAATGCTACAAGTACTTATTAGGGATCATGGTTCATTTTCAGCATGCAAAATGATTTAGACTTAGGATAGACCACCATTACAGAAAACTGGCTTTAGAAAAAAAAAATTCCTTAGTCCATTGAACAAATGTGCCTGAGACATCAGTATGTCATCTGTTTGCAGAAGGAACTGCTAGTACATTTATTTTATAAGAAAATTTTAATTAATATAACTAAGTCAATTACCAAGATAATTTACATTCACTGCAAAGTTCAATAGCAGCACTATACTTCCACTGATTAAATAGCATTCAAAATGCATTAATTTTTCTTTGTTGTATACCAGTAGTCAAAATCCATCTATATTTCAGTGCAGTCTTCATGAATGACTCTATGGGTATCTGAGCCCATTAGACAAGAGACTAACGGTTGTGAAGGGCTGAGGATGGAAAATTGTGTTGTAAACTTTCTGAAAAAAATCTCTCACCAAGAAAGATTTTACTTTGTATTATAAAAACCAAATAATGATATTTAGAATTTATATAGGCCTGACCCCAAACTGAATGAACTCAACAGGACTTTTTCCATAATATCTTCTGTGCATGGACTCCAAAGCACTTACTGAAACAGGCTCTGATCTTGCACTTTATGTCCCCATAAATTCTCATTGATCTGTTGTGATTCTGAACAGTTGAAAAGGTATCCCTGTGTGCATCTCTTCACAGGATTAAGATGAGAGCAGGGTTTTCCCTTACTATTACTTTCATTTTAAAATTAATCGTTTCTGATTGAGTCCTCAGACCTTTTGTCTTCACCGTCCATGAGTATTTTAGTGAATAAGTTTACTGACAGAAATGTTGGCAGGGAAGCAGGGGCATGGTCGGGGCTGGGGTGGGGTCGGGGCTGGAAGTGCAACATGGCTTGGGAGAGCAGAGAAGCAGCAGTGTGGTAAGAGGCATCAGGGAAGTGGCGGGGGGGGGGGGAAAGGGGGTGGCATGACATGGTCAGAGAAGCCATAGCATGTTTAGATGTTCTCATAAGCCCTATTGCAGTGTACTTGTTGTTAAAATAAAATCATGTTTTACAAGTCCTAAACATGATGTGGAATACTAAGAAATGAAAATACAAAGGAGAAAAGTATAAAACTGAACGTAGATTACTTTCGATTTTCGGCACAACTTACTGCTGTGAAGCATCATATCCCACAATGAAATTTAAAACATTGTGCAATACTTAGAGATCAGCATCTGAGAGAGCTTTTACCTACTGCATTGACAAGTTATTGCCCAGATTTAAAAAAAAACTTGCCACAAGCCTGTAGTGTTCTACATCTAGTGACAGCTAAGTTTTTACTGTATAGGCCCAGTTTCATGGTAACCTTAAATAATTATTAGAATCTGACATTAGTAGGATCAATATTTGACCTATTTTTACGATAAAATTAAAGTGTGCAATGAATTTTAAACTTAGTAATTTTGGAGTAAATAAAAATATGTGGTTATGCGCCTCAGTGCGGCTCTCAAAGGTTTAATAATCGAGACTTCTGTGGCTCTTGAGTTCCGTAAGTTTGGCCACCCCTGCTCTAGAATAATACATTTCTGATGATCCAGTGCAGCAATGCTATTGTAAAGTCTGGGGCAGTTACTGTAGAGCACGCTAATATTTTTAAAAATACTTTATTCAGATTTATATGGAGCATTAAAAAGTTGTTTGTTCACTCCTTAGCCCTAACTAAAATTCAGTCTCTCTACCACATAAGACATATGGATAATAAGAAGCTACTGTGAAAGATGTGAAAGCTTATCTGGAAGACCAGAATGATGCAGCACAAACAGCACTCTAGGATTCTCTTATCATGCCAGGCTTCATAGTAACCAGACACTGAGTACATTAGTCTGAAAAAGTAAGAGCCATTCTCTATTACAGCCTGTCAAATATTACAACATTCATTTTAGTCAAGATGCCAAAACACATAAGACTTTCCCTGTCAGATTAAATTTAGGCGTTTTAACCTATGGTCCGATTCAAAATTCCCCCATCCCACGCACTGACCCAGGGAGAAATTCTATTTACTATGGACGATGAGAGAACCATTTGGATATCAGAGAGGCATAAATGAGAAAAATCTCAAGGACAGGGGAAAAGCACAACTGTTAAAAATGTCTCAAAGATTATCTAAATTCTATCCCCAAAAGAATACTAAATCACTGAACAGAAGTAGCATCATTTCTCCACTTCTGATCTGCATGTGCACCTACTTGCTCAGCTCACATGCAATGTAAATTGTGCCACGGCTGTAGCTGAAGCACCACCAAGAGTAAGTGATAAAACGCAATTACTATAATATTAATTTAAAAGGCACAAAACTGCAACTGCGGGAAGATCAATACACACACACCATTGCCTACACACTAGAACTGTCTTTCTTAATCACTATTGCCAGGCCTGGCTTTAATTATAACACTTTACTTAGTTCTGTTTTCTTAAAAGTCTTAACTTTTCAGCCACCTGTTTTCCTGTCCATAATCGCTGTGGTTTCATAATGGCAGGTGGAAGGATCTTCACTCTTCCCTTTTTGTCTGTCAGTCCTCGATAGACCAGCTCCATGTACTGTTCTCTCGTGAAAAAGCAGCCCCGGATTGTCATGCTGGTACCAGAGATCATGTGGTCCTGGATCAAACCTGCCAGTGGTTTGCCATCCTGAGAGACATGTACAAAGGGTCAGGTAAGGTGGGAAGCCACACATTACTCCATTACAAGAGTATAAAAGCATAATCCTCCTGGTGTGAGGAGGTCTTTATGGTGACTGCTCCTCTCCCTATGCAAACTGTTTCCTAAACACTGAGATTTAAGCCACATAGTCAACCCAAAACTAATTTTACAAAAAGGACACTCCACATCTCCCATGTACCTCTTTAATTTGGTTAGTAATAATGGAACACATTCTGCCACGCCTGTGCCCATCCACCACCACCACCACCACCATCATCATCCCCGGCCTCTTGAGATCAGGGAGAACAGTTGGTAGAGCCACAAACACATCATGGGCGATGAGCGGAGAGTCCAAAGGGGGAAGGCAAGATCATGGATGAACAGAGATACCTTCTCTTTTGAAAGGGTATGTTGTGCATGAGCATCTGCACTGGCAAACAGGAGGAAAGGCAGCAGAGGGAGAAAATGGGTTTATTTTATGGGTAGGTTCTTCTCTCCCAACAGAAGAAAGGCACTTGCTTTTGAGAAAGAAGAAATAGAGCATAAGGCAAGAAGGAGCTGAGCGGTGAAGGAAGTGGTAGGGCAGTAAGCGGACAAGTGAAGCAGATGACAAACTACAATACAGTGCTTAACAGCATGAATAGCATTTCAAAGGCTCACACAAAGGGCAGAACGCCAGCAATCTAGCACTATAAAGGTTAAAAGTATGAGGCTCAATCCAGAGTATTTTAAGCCCCCCCATGACCACAGCCCATAGTTATTAACCCCCCAAGATTAGATGTCCATGTTTCCGCACATTATCCCCCTCCCATGCACAATTTCAGTCAGTATTCTTAAATTTCATTCTTAAGTCCTTCGCCACGAAGATCTAGTATAAAGGATTATATTTACTACCCACCTTTGCCACTCTAAGGAACACTTTATGAAGTAAAGTTATGATTAAACAAAATAAATCCAAAGGAGTGCTTTGAGGAAAGACCAGGTTTCTAGTGATGTAAACTAAGCCAGCTATTAACTGTCTTCACTGACTTACCTTAGGAACGAGATACTGTTCATCAGTACAAGCCAACATATAGGCTTCCGCCCGGCCCAGCTCACTCTGAGGAAAATGAGCATTCATTTCATCACCATCAAAGTCAGCATTGTAGGCTTTACAGTTGGCATAGTGAAGCCTCAGCACTTTTTCTCCTGGCAGAATTCTGGCCTTGTGGGCTTGGATGGAGGGTCTGTGAAGGGTGGGCTGACGGTTCAGTAAGAGGACATCCCCATTTTTAACATGGCGACACACCTATGAAAGGGGTTTTAAACAGTTCATCTGTTTATAAAACATTCCTGCTGGTCATGGGACAATTTTAAACCCACATGCACAGTTTAAAACAATTTCTCCTTCTATCATTTTTACCCCATGGAGTCCTTTGTAAGAAAACCACATCCAGTCCACTTAACCTCCTCAACCACATTCAAACATGCTACAGAAACCAGAATTAGATTCCCATGTTATCCAAACAGTTGCAGTCCTTCCTCGCCTTCACAATACGTTAATTGTAGCTTCAGCATGATGCTAAAAAGCAAACCTTTAGGACCCTGCCTTCTGAAGTAAGGAAGAAAGTTATTTACTTGGTTCCCTCTGAATCCGCTCAATAATAAAGAGTGCTGAATTCAAGAATCACACACCCTAGTGTAAAACAACACAGTCTAGTGAACAGAGCACCAGCCCAGAGCCTGGGGACTCCTGAATTCCAGTTTCAATTCTGACACCAGCATGCCATGTAATTTTGACCAGTGGGTCTCAACCTTTTGCATGCCATGACACACTTGATGGCATACCATGGCCTTACAAGAAACACCGGCCCACCCACCCCAGCCAAACGAAGCCACCTCCCCAGCTCTCTGCAACACACTTACCACTGTGTGGTGACACAGTAATGTGCCTCGACACCGTGGTTGAGAACCACTGATCTTGAACACAACATCTCACCTCAGTGTACCTCAGTTTCCCTGCCTATAAAACAGGTGCTAGTATATTTAACTACTTTGCAGGGCTATTGTGATCATCTAAATTGTTTGCACCAGTGCTTTAAGCATGCATTTGTTTAGTATTTTATTCTAAGGCACCCACAGCCTGAGCAGCTGCAGCAAACTTTCCAGGCATTACAAACAAATCTCTTAAGAGCCTAACCCTGGCATATTGCTGCGCTGACTGCCCCCCACAGTTGGGAAAGTGGATGCATTCAGCACATATTGTAGCAGTGAACTCAATTTTAATGTCTGTTTTGCAGATCATTTTCAACCTTAAATAAGATAAGAAATTTTAAAGCTCCCTTTTAAGTAACATGACAACTAACTCCAACAGCCCTGAGAAAGAGGGAATCTATGACCACTGGAATTCCCCAGCCGGACATGATTCAACAACCAGAACAATCAAAAGTTTCCAAGAAGATGCTTCCGCTCTGACTCACTGGATCCAGATCCATGTGGCTATTTGGCAAGTGCTCTAAATACCAACTTATGTCACACCTCTTTAAGCAAAGTGGGTGGTTTCCTTTCTACCCATCTCGCTAGAATGTTCAACTGGATGGGCCGACAGCCCTACTCAACTTGAGATATTGTGGAAATTGCAGATTCTGTAAAATTGGGCTTCCCCTAGAATTTTGACAGTGGGAGCCCTGGGCTGCTTACAGTGTAAGCCACCACTCTAAGTGTTGCATGGCCAAAAGTGGAAAAGAGCAGAAAAGTAAAATAGAGAATTACCGGAAATGATAAGGTCCATTATTACTTTTCTGCAATTTTTCCATGGCTTGTCCACAATTCAGTTGCAATTTTTGACAATCATCCCACAATGCAAGTAGGGACTCAGTTATACCATCTCAGGCTTATAAAAAAATGTAGATATTGCTGTAATGTAACATGAACTCTTTTTCACCTTCCCCTGTACTGTTGCTTGGAAATACCTCAAATGTTCACAGCTGTGGCCAAACCACTGCTCTTTGCTAGCTCAAAACAAACAGCTCTCCTGCGTCCATTCACTGAATAAATACCATAGGGAAGGCTTGTAAGGGGCTTCTGGAGGATTGGGTTTTGGATGAGAGAAGACGCTCACATCAATCTTAGTCTCCATCTACCTCCAAAATGTAGGCAAAAGCAGACAAAGTTTATTTATATATCTGGGGAGTGGGCAGAATTAACTATCTGCCATGCCTCCCAGTGGCTCGCTGTTTAAAGAAATATCTAGATCTACTTTAGTTCAGCAAAACTGACTGTATTCTGTAAGATCTGTGGTATTTCAATGGCTCACATTATCTCAGCCCTCACAATTGAGCATATTTTATCTCCCAACACTCTTGTTAAGTAAAGCAGTGCTAGTCTTCACATTTTACTGAAATACAATGACACTATGTGACTTCCACAAAGTCACAGAGGGAGTCTGCAGCAGTGCAGGAAATGGAACTCAGCTCCCCTGATACAAGAACGGTCTAATGTTATACACCAAACCACAACACACAGAGCAACCAGATATGAGACCAGATGAAAAGACAATGCAAGCGCTCACCATGAACAGGAGGTAGACACTGACAGTTATGGATCTGGCCTGAGTGTACTGCCATCTACCTTTAAGTGAATCAATTAGCCAGTGGCCGTAACCAGGTAGCTACTTTGTATCACTATCTCGGACTCAGCTTGAGATTTCTTAAAGTTCTACAACGTGGCCCAAAGATGGCCAAAGGTGGGAATTAGTGTTGAGTGGTAATGGTATTACTTTTAGCATTTGCAAGGATTCACGCTGTATCTGTTTAAAAAAAAAAAAAAAAAAAATCTACATTCAAATATATAGTCATTCTATATTCATCATACAGACTCTCAGAATCTTAAAGCTGTTAAAAAATTAAGAACGTTGTTCTATAACACAAGGTCCCAAACAATCACATTCTGAGAGTCCACATCTCTACTATTTGGGATAGAAGACTTTGTAATACAGATGCAGTGACCCTCTTTCCAGTCTTTCACCGTTTCTCTCAAATATGCTATTTCTCAACTTTCAGACCCCCAATTCCCAGGTTCTCTTCTGCCACTTTAGACATAAAAGCAGGAGCCACAATTTCAAAGTAGATCCAAGATAAAAGCTGAGAGCCCAAAGAAAATGCTGGTTTAAGATACTCAGGCGTGGAAGCCATCTCCTGGAATTACTGGCAGCTATGAGGAAATCCTGCTTCTGTGTCATGGTGGACAAAACTGGCTCATAGCTAGGTGCCAGCAATTTTATTTTTGGTCAACAGAGGGCTCTCCTCCGTTACATTTCTGCAATGGAGCTAGCTGACAGGCTATCAAAACTGGTCACCGTGGTGACCAGAAACGTAGATTTGTCAAGACTTGTCCTATGTCAAATATTTTTCTCCCATTGTAGTATAGGTGCTAACAGCTGCTTCCTTTCTCCATCTGCCAGCCATCTTCTGAAACAGCATGAACATCTGTTAGAAGATTGCACATCCTATTTGCAGTGATGGACATCAGAGGCAACAGCTCAGCCATAATGTTTACATAACAGTACCCTGAAACGCAGTGTATGGAGCTCTAGTTTGGAAGCCAAGGATCTCTAACTCCTGCTCTGAAAGTGACTCTCCTCTGACAAGGTTTATCATCTCTCTGTGCCAAGGATTCCTCACCTAGAAAACAGAGATGATGCTGACTTCACAGCAGGGTGGAAAGGTTTAAATAAAAAAAGTAATTTAAGATTGGTGATTTAATTGTTATTTAATCCAGCAAATAGGAAACAGTGATGTTAGATGCTTTGATGACGACGAAGTGGGATTTTTCCCCCCACGAAAGCTCGTGCAATAAATAAATTTGTTAGTCTTTAAGTGCCACAGGATTCTTTGTTTGTTTTGCTGAATTAGACTAACACAGCTGCCCCTTTGGAACCTGGCGACATGCAAGTCTGATGGAGCTTACCATTCAAATCAGATCTCCAAATTGGTCTCTTAACAAGGCCAACCTTCACCCCACTTGCTACTCTGATATCAGTCTCAGTGTAAGGCAAGGTTTGAATGTCCCAGTGAAAAAATATCCATTATTCATTGATATAAAAATGCTCATCCATTCACTTGTTTTTTAACTTCATAACCACTCTGATGTGAATCCATACCATAATCAAAACTCCATTTTGAATTGCTTATTCCATTTTGTATTGCCCAGCCTAAGTTTTGCTGAAACTTTATTTAGATGTGTGAACTTAGTTTGGATGTGTGAATGAGGGCTGTGGGTGTGATATGGGATCAGTCTCCAATGCCAGCCTGTCCTGAGGAAACAAGTGCCAGCATCACCTTAATGGCCGAAGAATAATGCAGACAAAGTCTGCAAAAGCAAAATGAAATCACACTAAAAAGAAAAGGACAAAAAAGCCCCATCAAGAACAAGATGAAAGTGGCATCTGCCATTAACAGATAACGCATGGTCATATAGTACCCTGAAACCATGTGACACAGCAAGATCCATGGACTAAGATATAAAAGAGGGGTGAGACTGCTTTGCGTTAGGTAACGTTCTGCACAGCGTCCAAGAGCATTGGTGCACAGCTGTGTGCCCAACAGAGACCCTGCTCTTCCTTATGCCTGGCTCCCCTGGCGAGACAGCCACCATAAGCTGTGAACATCAGCCACAAACTCAATGATAAGGAGCAATCAGGGGTGATAACTATACATGACCAACAACAGAACATTTGGTGTAGGCGTAGGTAAGCATTTGGTGTAGGTGTAAGTTAGCTATTAATGTAATTGTGTTCTTCCTATAACAAACATGGCATACTCGGGGTTACCAGATACCAAAGCACAGAAAGTAGGACAGGAAAGTTTGAAAAGGAGCACATTGCAGGACATAGAGAAAATGTAGTATTAATATAACTGTCATTACCATATTATGTCATGGAAAATGGGTAATGATTAATGAATACAGCATTAAAACTACACAATGTCATGCGTTTTTTAAAATTATTTTAAAATTTAAAAAAATTACCAAAATGTTTTCTTTTACCAAAAACTGAATTTTTTCATTAAATGCAATTTTTTCATGACCCTTTCATTAATGTTCATGAGACTAAAAAAAGTTAAAAAAAACTAAATTTGCAAATATAAACTTGAAAAGCACCTAAAAAAGTTTTAAAAAACCCCAGCAGTTAACTCAAAAAAAGCAGTTAACTCACCTCTCATTTTTCATTTTCCACAGCAGCCCATTTTACAATTAAAAAAAAAATTGTTCTAAATTGTTTCTACCCAATTCAAATGTGCCCTTTTATTTGTTTTACTTAATGGTCCCTGGTAGTAATTTTATTATGGTATACTTTATTTTCCTTCATTTTATTAGTGTGTCTATATTTTTTCCTGATTTAGCCCTTTAATTTTTGGCCTGTTGCCCCCTATGAAACTGCCTAACAGTGGTCTCAAACCCACAACCCTAAGATTAAGGGACACCTTCACTACCAACTGAGCTATCCAGGCCACTATGAGAATGTAGGAGCCAGACAAACACAGAGTCAGGGAATTTCTGACCTCTTAATGAGGACAGCTTTGTGCAGCTGCAATTGGTCTGTGTGTGCTTGTGACTGCCACCGAGTTCACTGCTCCAATACCCAGCCACTGGGGGAAGATCCCTCTGCTGGGCTCAGCAACTTGGGTGTCCCAGGGTTTGGCTTTTTTTGTTTGTTTGTTTTTTTAAACATTCTACTTCTCATTAGAAAAAAGCCGGACACAATCACCTATTTTTACAATGCTTTGAGGATGGAAGACATGAAGGTAAAAAGCAGAACATGTCTTTCTTTTGCTAGACGTCTGATAACCCTAGGCATGCTGCCTCGTCCCCCTGAACAGAGAACCTGCTAATCTTTTCTTCAGTAAGTGCAACACCAGGAGGCTAGTCTTTCTAGGTCACAAGCTGAGTCACAGCAGCAGAACATCAAGAGCACACTGCTCCACTACTGCTGCTTGTGCTGTACCAATTCTATCGGTATACAGAACTACGCTTGCCAGGACTACCAGTGTGTTACCTTGATGTTAATATTAATAAGCATAATAAAGAAAAGGACAAAAAAACACAACAAAAAACTTGCATGAGTAGAGGGAAACTCTCTCCCTAGCTAAATCCACACAAACCTCCAAGAGAAGCAGCATTCATTACTTTTACAGGATTGGGGAGTCAGGCAGCAAACAACAAGAATTCAATTAAAATGCAGGAAGGAATCATTCACTAAGTCTAAAAGTTGACAATTTTTCCTCAGAGATCCACATGAGTTTTTCTAAGCCACCATACGAAGAGGGGAAGTAAACAGACACTGACTCAGCTTTCACTCTGTAACCAGCCACAACAGCTCTCCCTCAAAAGAGTCTTTATGCTGCTGGGCTGGGTTTGCACAGTACTCACAATTTTCATTCCTGATTTTTGGGCACCACTGGAAGGTGTTAGGAGCTGCTTAGCTATGGCTTCCCTCTGGGTCTCATTCGTGGCACTCAACACTGTACGTGACCCATCTTCATTAATGACCATGGAGGCACCCGGGTGAACATTTGGACCATTTATGACAGCTTGCCTCAGTTCTTTGACATTCCATGGGGTTACTGGTTGAGGGTAAGTCAATTTGGTAGCAAATACCTAAATGGCAAGAAAAACAAGCACAACAGTCAGTGTATGAAGAAGTGCTGAGCAGTAGCCAGTCATCAGTTAACTGAGGTTTTTCCCCCAAAAGATCTGGGAAGAAAGATGAGGTGTTTCATAGCCATTTATCCTTTCTCCATCCTCACCCACATCCATCTCCACCCATCCACCAGGCCCCACATTGCCCTTGCATCTTCTTACAAACAGGGAGACCTGTGGCACTTAAAGACTGGGTGAGCACTTCAATCTTCCCGATCACTCCACTGACAGTTTACTAACTGTGGTGCTCAGACAAATGAATACCAGATCAAGGCTTCAAAGAGATGCTGAACAGACTGAATTTATTTGCAAATTTGATTGCATTGCCTCAGGACTTAATAGGGACATTGGATTGTTCTCTCATTACAACAGGTGATTTGACCTCATCTTCCTCTATATGCTGTTCCCCAATGTTAAAATTTTAACAACCGCTTTGATTTACTATTACAGTCTGACCTGATCCCATGACTTACACTTCCCTGTACCTATTGCCTCCCATTCTGTAAGTTCCCCCATCTTCAAAGCATCTGACAAAGTGGGATTTTTCTCCCATGAAAGCTCATGCAATAAATAAATCTGTTAGCCTTTAAATGCCACAGGACTCCTTGTTTATTTTACTGAACTAGACTAACACGGCTGCCCCTTTGGAACCTTACAATCTATGACATATGACCTTTGCTTTACCAAAAGGCACGAGTATGTATCCAAATTTATGACCTTTTATCTAGGTTTTGTTTAAACCTTCATATATCAGGACTTTCTTTGTTCAACCAAATATAAGGAGCCTTCCAAATAACTATTTATTTATAATCATCTTTTATATCTAGTAAATAATCAGTTACTTCTTTTTCATCATTTGTAGACTCTAAAAGGTCAGAAGGGATTATTTTGATCATCTAGCCTGACCTCCTCTGCAATGCAGGCTGCAGAAGCTCACCCATCCACTCCTGCAATAAACCTCTAACCCATGAAGGTACAGATAATCCACCAGCCACTGAGTCATGCCCCAGGCTACAGAGGAAGATGAAAAACCCCCAGAGCATTTGCCAACCTTCCCTGGGGGAGAATTCCTTTCTGACCCCGAATATGGTGATCCACTAAACCCTAAGCATGTGGGCAAGTCTCACCAGTCAGATACCCAAAAAAGAAGAAATTCTTGGTAATCCAGAATCCACTCTGTCAATAATCCCATCAGCATATATACCATGAGGAGCCAAAGATCAGTCAACTGGCAAACTAGGCTGTCCTATTGTACCATCCCCTACATAAATTTCCTGATCGTTAGTTTACATACATCAGTTCTTGCGCCCACACTGGCACTGAACTTAAATAACTCCTCTCCCTCCCTGGTATTAATCCCTCTGATGTATTTAAACAGAGCAATCACATCTCCCCTCAACCTCCTTTTCTGTAGGCTAAGCGAGCCAAGCTCTTCAAGTTTCCTCTCACAAGGCAGGTTTTCCATTCCATGGATCATCCTTGTAGCCCTTCTCTGCACCTGTTCCAGCTTGAATTCATCTTTCTTAACAGGGGCCAGAATGACACACAATATTCCAAAAGAGGCCTCACCAGCGCCAAGTATAATGGCACTAACACCTCTATATCTCTACTGGAAATACCTTGTCTGATCTATCCTAGCCCCCCTTAGCCTGTTTTCACGGTCACATCACATCGACGGCTCATAGTCATTTTATGATCAGTCAATACCCCCAGATTCTTCTCCTCTCTTTCACTTCCAACCCACGGGAAGAGTTCTTGCCATTAGGTCCTAAAACTTTGCACCTTCCACTATTAAATTTCATTCTATTTCTATTAGTCCACTTTACAAGGTCATCCAGATCTTCCTGCACGATATCTTGATCCTTCTCCATATTGGCAATGCCTCCCAACTTGGTGTCATCCACAAACTTTATTAGCACACCCCCACTTTTTGTTCCAAGATCAATAATAAAAAAGGTTAAATAAGATTGGTCCCAAGACCGATCCCCGAGGTACTCCACTAGTAACCTCCCTCCAGGTTGACAGTTCATCCTTCAGTAAGACCTGCTGTAGTCTCCTTTTTAACCAGTTCCTTATCTGCCTTTCAATTTTCCTATTAAGCCTCATCTTTTCTAATTTAAGTAGTAATTTCCCTTGTGGAACCATATCCAATGCCTTACTGAAATCTAGGTAAATTAGATCCACTGCACTCCCTTTGTCTAAAAAAATCTCATCTTTTCAAAGAAGAGATCTGGTTGGTATGACATGATCTATCTATCTATGTAAAGCCATGTTGTATTTTATTGCAATTATTAACTTCAAATGTCTTTAACTACTTTCTCTTTTGAAATTTTTTCCATATAAAAATCACTACAAAATAAAAGAATTGGTTGCTAGGCTTAAAATGTTAGTAGTTACTCAAAATGGCCACCCTTGAACCATATATCAATGCAAGCAGAAAAAAAACTAAGATCCAGAAATATCACAGCAACAGAAACTGCAACCTCATGAATCACATTTGGGGCCATTATGTATAATTTAGGCGTGGTTTATATATGATTATGTTCTTCTCTGTGGGGGCAGTTACCATAGCTCATGGAAACTGACTACCCCTGGGACAATAAACTACTCCAGAGAGGCACCACCCTTGGGGAGACTTGCTTATAATAGTTCGGGCTGGGTTTGCCAGAGACTAGGAAACAAAGAAAGGGATTCTGGTATAAGACGATGAGCCTGAACCATAATGTGACTTCACTTTCAATGCAGCAAATGGACAGGAACTTCTGTCCCAGCAAAATAAGCAAGGAGTCCTGTGGCACTTAAAGACTAATAAATTTGTTTATCGTGCAATAAATAAATTTGTTAGTCTTTAAGCACCACAGAACTCCTTGTTTGTTTTGCTGAACTAGACTAACACGGCTACTTCTTTGAAACTGTCCAAGCCAAGGCTCCATCCCTTGTTGAAGGGCTGTAAGGGACCTATCAGACTTCCCATGTGGAATATGGGTGATTTTGGGTTTGTTTTAAGAGTATAGGAACCATAACAGGCTTTTTTTACTGTGTGTGTGTGCTTTCCTTAATTTTTTTTTAATTCTAAGAATATATGTACTTTGCTGAGTCACAGCTGAGTAGTAAGTTGTAAATGTTGGCAAGACATTGTTCATAGCCCAGAGAGAAAGCAGTCTCTTGGCACTGGCTTTTACGCAGATTGGGTTGCTGGGGATATCTTAGTGTATAGCAGGGGGCTCTGCTGCCTTAAAACTGGTCAGAAAGGACTGGATACATGGGTCCTTGCCCAGAATCAAGGGAAAGCTGGAGGTCAAAATCCTGACTGAGTGGCCCCTTGCGTGGGTCCCAGAGGTGACATACAGCTGCAGGTACTCCTGAAACTGTGATAACAGCCATAGAGATGAATTTTCATGTCTAACAAATATTTTGTTTCTTCTTTTGTGCTTTCCTGATGATAAATGGGGAAAATTTGTTCCTTCTTTTTTGTTTTCTCCCCAACAGTAAAAGTAGATAAACCCATGAATTGGATAGGTACAAGAAGATAAATCACAATTTTACTTTCCAAAAGCAAACAGCTGGTGACAAGAAAAAGCAAAACATCAGCCACCAGAACTGTTTGTATTAGCAGACAGTGAAGAGGAAAAGATGATGTTATGAGAACAGTCCAAGCCCCCAAGGTAATTAAACTCCACAGGAAGGAGCAGGGGAAATGCGACTGAAGCCAAAACACTTAACAAAATCACAGTAACACACTTCCCCATAGGCCTTGTTGCACAGGCTGAGAATCCAAACTACTGTAATTAGCAGAACTTTCAGCTCTTCAGAAGAGCCAGCAAGAACTGGCCTTCAGTGTAATTTTCTCTCTGAGAGGAAACTGCAAGTCAATAGGGAAGGAATTAAGGCAGTCCTGAAGCAATGACTCAGCACACAGCTCTAACCCAGAGCCTGCCACAGGTTTCTCTGATGTTACCCTATGCAACATTCAAAGACCAGAAATAGAAAAATGGAAGCCGAGCTCTAGTTACAGGCTATGTCTACAAAAGCTAAGTCAACTCTATTAAGTCAACTTAATAGTTGACTTTAAATAGACCTTATTAAGTCAACTTAGTGAGTCCACACTGCATTAAGTTGGCTTTATAATGTCAACTTAAGTCAGCGTAATAAAGCTTAAGTCAGCGTAATAAAGCTTAAGTCGACTTTATAAAGTTGACTTACATGGCCACACTGCACTAAATTGACTTTATTAAGTCGACTTAATAAAGTAGACTTAAACCCTAAAGTCAACTTTAAGGGCAAGAGTTATTAAGCCAACTTAAGGAACCCTTTAAGTCGACTTAATCAACTCCAAATGTGGACAGGGCTAAAATGTTCATCAGATGTCACGCTCCAATGAGCCAAATTCAATTCTTTCTCCTTACGGTCTCTTTGCTAGAAACAATGCTTAGCACGACAACTGGCAGATTTTCTGGTCTTCACTATCTTTTTACTAACACAGCTCTGACAATCAGGTTACATACAAGAGGAACTGGCTTTGCAGAACTATAGCAATGCTGTGAAAATGAGAGGATGTGGGGTCAAAGACTGGACTAGTCAGTGAATACACAAATTTCAAATTGGTAGCTACATGGTTACATATGCTATACTGCAATCTCATCTACAGGTTTGTAAACAAACCTAATACTTTATTTTCCCTTACCATAGGTATACCAATCTCATTGGTGCCGATATACATGTCAGGGCAAATGACTGACCGAGCAGCATAGTCCACACGTTTCCCCATCATGTGCTTGCGGAACAGTCCTTCCTTTTTCTCTAGTATCTTTGAAAGTAGAAATTAAAAGAACGACAAAACATAAAATACAAATGTTACAAATATACTGTATCAAAGTATCCAACGTGTCATTCAACACACTTAATAATATGGTGATGACTGCCATGAAAATGTCTCTAAATTAAAACACAAATTATTTCAATGTTCATACTTACTCCCTTCGTGCTTCTGTCTGTAGCTGCTCTTATCACACAAAACCTAACAAAGTCTAGTTTTGATCTACCCTGACACTCACCTGACGGATACCGGGGTATTTTTCTGTCATTAGTTTGTCCATGTCACTGTCAAACACGATATTGACATGGCTCTGAAGACGAATCCAGACGTTGTACAGTTTATCTGCAGTGCTCTGTCCTGAAATCATAGCCAGGATGGAACGATCCAGTGGTTCCAACGGTTCATCTGTCACCTGTGGAAATGTACAATGGAAACCTGGACTTTAAAAATTCGATTCCCGTTTTACCAAGCATTTGTTTACAGCATTAAACTTTCAAAGGAAAACATCTGAAACATAGCTCATTACCATCCATCTGCTTACCACTAAGAAACCCAAGGAATCACTAACAATACTACTTTAAGAATACCTCAACATACAACTTCCAAAGGGGCAGCCGTGTTAGTCTAGTTCAGCAAAACAAACAGGGAGTCCTCTGGCACTGTTTAAAGACTAACAAATTTATTTATTGCAGTAGCTGAAGTGGGATTTTCTCCCTTGAAAGCTCATGCAATAAATAAATTTGTTAGTCTTTAAAAGTGCCACAGGACTGTCTGTTTGTTCAACATACTATGTTTGACTGTTCTGTTATCAAACCTCAAAAATTCAACAGCAAAAGGTCTAATTAGCACTTGCACAGGAGACTTCTAAGAAAAACAAAAGGTAACATATGATGATAGCTGGTAAGTAAGTGGCAGTTTTTGATCTGAGTCAGCATTGAGTGAGTGACCCAGCAGGGTGCTAGGAGCCACTGTACCACTGAGCTAAAAATAATCCAAGATCTGAATGTCTCACAATCATTAAAATTCCTACGCCATTTTTTCATAAGAGGCATTAAAGTCTGTGCCCTGCTCTATTTCCAAACACAGTTAATTACATTCTACCAGTCTCCAGCAGTTTCAAATAGCTGAAGATGCAGCTCCATCTAGTGTCAAAATTCAAAGTGATTAAAATAATTTATAATCCTCTGAGTGATATTTTGTTGTAATGGATAAAATCCAAAGAGTATTTAGCCTGGTTGACAGCAACCTCCTGTGTCCAAGAAACCTCATAACACAAAGCAAGCCTGCACTATGTACCAAGAGAGAGGCCCTCAGCTGGATTATGGTTTATTTCTAGTTCTAGATTTTCTTTTCTTTTTAGATTCAGCATGTTTCAAACAGGAACTGGGGAGTGCCTCTCCTAGCTAAAAGTAGCAAGGGTTTCTTATCTGAGGCTGAGAAACACAGAACCTGTCTGACAGAGATTGAAGACTCCAAATTACCATATTTATATAGCACCAAGTGCAAAGAGATCAGGTCTAGTTAAGTCCTGCAAGTGCTACCTCAATCTCAATGTTAAAAAATATAAATCTTCATAATGATTGAAGTAAAATATTTGGATGCCACGCCAATGTCAGGAGTGCAGCTACAAAGGAGAGTACTTAAGTCAGAGAGAAAGGACCTCTGTTTAAGTGCTGGGTACACCCTGCTTGTAGCTGAAGTGGCCCTCATGTTAACTTCACAAGGCAGTGGTATAGGCCCTTCCCAGCATTCCCCATGCAACGCTCAGTAAGATCAAACCAGGAAATGATGTGAGTTTGAATATTTCGGGGGTGGTGGTGAGTGGATATGGGGGCTTTCACTTCTATCTCACCCATGCAAAAACAGCACGTCAGCAGTGACCGAGCGTTGTCATCAACTAACTGCTATTTAGTGGCCTGCATGAATTAGCTGACGCCAGTCCAATTACTAATAAGCAGTAACCCAAATGGCACTACTAGGCCTCAGAAGCTGAAGTACTATGAAATATGTTCAAAGCAGCTTGGCAGAAATGCCCACTTTGACTGTCTGCGCCATGACAACCCAGTGAGCAGAGGACTTCACCCTCCAGTGCCAGTCACCCATTCTCTCACATACACACCAAACATAAAAAAATCAAAAAAGAAATCCTGTAAGCAAACTGCCTTCCCCTTGCAGTAAACCTTCCCAGAATAATGGTGCACATATGCAGCTAAGGAGAGATCCTTTCCAGTCATAAAGGGGCTGCTGACTCACAGTGCAATCTTACTTAGAGCAACTTTAATGAAACAGTCTTTTTTAAATTTTATGTTTCTGTTTGCTTGTTTGAAATTATTTTTTCCACTTTGGATACTTGGGCATGGCAGCAGCTCTTACCTTCTGGATTTCATTCTCCATGATCTTTGTTGGTTGACTTTGTTCTTGAGCCATGAAAGCCAGAAGCTTCCTTATCAATTGGACATCTTTCATAACAGCCTGTAAGTTCACAGTTTGACCATTTGTGAACATCTGGTCTCCAAGACGATTCACAGGGCGATATCTGCAACCGGTCATACTCATTATACAGGGATACAGCCATCAGAAACAATAACCCCCTGTCCTCCCCCTCCCCGACCATCTTCACTGCTTGAGAAACAGCGATGGGAATTAATAGTTCCCATGCAACCTTTACAGGCAACAATGTCATGACGAAAGATGCTCCTCTTACAACAAATTCCATTGGTACAAACAAGTACATACTAATATAATGTTACTGTAGTAATTTGGTACGTTACTGTAGAACCTTTTTTCTTGAAACTGCATTTCAGTCCTTCAGCAGATTTCACAGGTGAGTGGGTATAAGACATCTTTGATTATTACTGCTGTAATATTTCCTGAACTACATTACTTAAACATTTTAATGGATCAGTACCTAAACACTGGGAATTTAAATTTCTGACTTCAACAAACAGTATGTGCTAATAACTAATTTCTAAAAACTTTCACAAGAAGTTTTGTTACCTTGAAGGTGGAACCACTAGAAGATCTAGAAAGAACATCTCGGGACTGAATCCTGAATTCTCACCCACCTCCACACCAGAGAAGAGGTGATTTAGAAAGAAACCTAAGTAATACAATCAGAGAAGAGAGAAAATTTATACTGGGACTGCTGTACTCTAGACATCCAAGCCCACAACTGCCTTTGGTGATAAACTAATGGCACTTCCTCAAGTTAAACATTAAGACCAAATTCTAAATACCAATAGCATCTACAGCACAGACAAATTATTTACTTTCCAGTATATCTATTACTAAGTTATTTCTTGTACTTGTGCTATTATAATCTTTAGGGTTTTGCTTTATTTTATATACATTTCCTTAGGTTTCCATTACTTGATATCAGAGGACAGACAGAAGGTTCTGTATTACAGAATGGCCAACTGAAAACATTTCTAATTCATTAAGTAGCCTATCCCTTAGTAATATCCTATCTGGTTTTCCACATCTCTCTGCAGTTATACAAACAATGTCAATGCTGTTTCACAGGCTATCACACTCCCCTACCCCTCGTCACTCTGTCTCATTGTATATATAATATGTACTAGACCTTTATTACATATTAACCTTCACACTCATTAAGAGAACATTCAGGGTGCAGAGTAAAGAAATACCCATATAATCTCATTTGGCCCCCTACTGCATATGCATTATTATACAAACTTAATTATTATTAATATACAAGATAGTTATATTTAGGAGATCTATTATTAAATATTTATGTTATGACAAAGCCCCAGTCTGGATCATTATACTAGGCAGTGAACAAATATAAGAGACAATATATACCCTGATAAGCTAAAGAAACAAAGCTGAAAAGTAGGGGGTAGGGATACAGAATATAAGCATTGAGAAAATCTGAAGTAGATTTAGTTTAACAATAGTTACCTTCATTCTTCCACAGAGCCATAATGTGGTCTTTGGCAGTGATGGGCGTTAAGTACCCTCTTTTCCCCAACTGAGTCTCATCTATAACTGAGGGGTAGAAAAAAAAATTATTTTGAAGCATTCCCTCTCTACACCATAACTGTGAAAAAGTGAAATTCTGTTTCTAGCTAGAGAAGGAATGGAAAGGGGGAAATCAACAGAAAGCACAACTGACTGAGCACCATTTGCTTTCTTCTACAAGGGTGCTTTGTTAATGTAATCTACGTTCTGGGGAAATCAAGTCAACTAAAGCAACTGCTTCTCCAGTAAATAAAATTAAACTAAAATATGCATGATATGAGGGTCATATTGTTGATCAAACAGAATTGAAATAATTAAAACTAAGTTTGACACACACAGGTTAGGAAAGGCTTACTGGTCCGGAATTGTTTAACAAGAAAAATTTATCCTGTGGACTACCATAGAAAAAAGGTTTCCACGTTTGCATACAAGATTTCCTTTACTGAAGGAGTAAGTCCACAGATCTAGTATTTATTTGGAGTATGCAGCTTGGTTAAGCCATGCCACAGCATTCTTAACAACAATGTTCAAGGCATAGGAACGTCCAGGAAGTTGTCATTCTACAGTCCCAAACAATATGCATCATGGTTTTCATCTGCCCACTTTGACATAATGGACCATCTCTAAAATGCCACTGAAATCCCACTGCACCATAAACATGTCCAGTATGAAACCAGTTTGGAAGGCTCCATTCCATTCACCGCAAACAGAGCAGACACTGAGTACAATGGAGCCACAGGCTGCTTGCTGCTTGGGGACAGAACCAGAATTTCATAGAATCATAGGGTTGGAAGGGACCTCATAGATCATCTAGTCCAACCCCCCTGCCAGAGGCAGGACCACTCCCACTAAACCATCCCAGTCGTGGTTTTGTCCAGCCAGGCCTTAAAACCTCCAAAGATGGAGACTCCACCACCTCCCTTGGCAGCTCATTCCAATGCTTCACCACTCGTCTAGTAAAAAAGTTTTTTCTAATATCCAGCCTCAACCTCCCTAACCGCAACTTGAGACCATTGGTCCTCGTTCTGTCCTCTGTTACCACTGAGAACAGTCGAGCTCCATCTTCCTTAGAGCATCCCTTCAAGTAGCTGAAGGTTGCTATCAAATCCCCCCTCAATCTTCTCTTCTGCAGACTAAATAAGCCTAATGCTTTCAGTCTTTCCTCATAGGCCTTGTGCTCCTGCCCTTTTATCATTTTGGTTGCCCTCCTCTGTACTCTCTCTAGCATGTCCCTGTCCTTTTTGTGGCGGGGAGCCCAAAACTGAACACAGTATTCCAGATGTGGCCTCACCAGTGCAGAATAGAGGGGAAGGATCACATCCCTTGATCTGCTGGTAATACTTCTTTTGATGCAGCCAAGTATGCCATTGGCCTTTTTGGCAGCAAGAGCACACTGCTGACTCATATCTAGCTTCCCATCCACCAGGACCCCCAGGTCCTTTTCTACACTGCTGCTACTTAGCTGAATGTTTCCCAGACTGTAGCGGTGCATGGGGTTTTTTCGTCCCACATGCAGGATTTTACACTTGTCCTTATTGAAGCTCATAAGACTTCTATTGGCCCACTGTTCCAATTTGTCTAGATCTCCCTGAATCCTGTCCTTGCCCTCCAACGTGTCTACTGGTCCCCCCAGCTTGGCGTCATCCGCAAACTTACTGAGAATGCAGTCTATTCCATCATCCAGATCATTGATGAAAATGTTGAACAGAACCGGCCCCAGGACCGACCCCTGGGGCACACCACTTGTGACTGGTCGCCAGCTCGACATGGAACCATTGATTCCTACACGCTGAAACCGTTGATCTAGCCAGTTTTCTATCCACCTTATAGTCCACCTATCCAACCCATACTTCCTTAATTTGCCAATGAGAATGCTGTGGGAAACTGTATCAAAAGACTTGCTAAAATCAAGGTATAGCACATCAACGGTGCTTCCTGCATCCAGAAAACCAGTCATCTGATCATAGGAGGAGATGAGATTGGTCAGGCATGATTTACCCTTGGAAAATCCATGCTGACTGTTCCTGATCACTTTATTTTCCTCTAAGTGTTTCAGGATGGATTCTTTGAGAATCTGCTCCATAATTTTGCCAGGGATTGAGATGAGGCTGACTGGTCTATAATTCCCCGGATCCTCCTTTTTCCTTTTCTTGAAAATAGGCACTGCATTTGCTTTTTTCCAATCCTCTGGCACCTCTCCCGTTCTCCATGAGTTTTGAAAGATAATGGCCAGCGGTGCTGCTATCTCATCGGCCAATTCCCTTAGCACTCCTGGATGCAGTCGATGAAAGCAAGAGAACGAATGTTCTGCCTCTAAAAAGTCTCTTGCACTGTGACAGCTTCTAGAGCCAAAATTCCACCTCATTTCCTTGAGAGCACATTAGCTATGGTGGGGAAAGAATCATACAGTAGGACCTGGGGATAGTTTCCCCAAACAAAATACACCTAAATCTTGGGATGACCATTTCTTTTTCTATTCTGGATGACTGATTCCTTTGCCACCACGATGGGCCAGAGGTATGGATCTTATTGTTCAAAAGAAGAAATTTTCAGGTAAACTCATATATTCTTCTGCATGCTAAGGCCTGCAGGTCAGCTACAATGAGATCTTCTCAATAGTGTGCCTCTGGGGAAGAAAGGCAAGCTCATTCTTTAAACATGGACACCTAAAACTAGGAGAAGAGGCCTGTTACCTTCCTCCTACAAAATGCACTATGGGATGGAAAGGACATCTGCCAAAAACATCACTGGCTAAGGACGGATGACTTCTAGGTAGCATTTGGTGAATGAATATGGCCACTTAGCTCACCTCGTTACAGCAGATACAGGACTTCTCTGTCATGGGATAGTCTGGCCTTTGATGTCTGATGAAGAAAGTGTATTTCTTGAACATGCTTTGAGAATGAATGTTGTGATGATTGTGAAGATTTGCCTGAGTTAGAAGTATAAAACTGCATCCAAACAAACTAAGCTCCCAAATTTTAAGACTTATCTGATTAAACACAGTAGCTACACTTCAATGGTTAGCAAGTTCAATGGTGTCATCCACAGAGGTTCAAATGGTTGTGTAAGGGCTAGAATGAGGTCCCAAAATTGTGCTCTATGACTCTTAGAGGAGAGAAATCTTAGTAGTCTCCCAAAGGAAGCGTTTAATATTGGGAACTGAGAAAATAAAAAAATAAAAAAAAAAAGAGACCAACACACACACACAAACAGTGCACCCACATTATGGTTCTTTGGAAGGCACTCAAGGTGATTGCACTTATTTTAACATGGTAGTTAAACCAGGAACTTTGCACCAATCACTAGAAGTTGCCTGTTGACTTCCTTCTAGCATCTAAGATAGGTTAATGATATCCATTTTAAATTTGCCTGGTCCTTGACAGAGGACCAATCTTGCAATAGCAGATCTCCTCAGTAAAACAAAAGTATCAAGAAGTTCAACGAGGGGCTAATCAGGACTGAGAATCATTGCCTCTTCAGCCAAAAGAGCATAAACACCACCACTGCTATCCTTTTTTCCTTTTCTTTGGTCCTAAGAAGTAGAGGAAACACATCCAAACAGAGGCCATGGCCAGCACAACAACACTTTGTCGCTTCCCATTCCTGGTACTGACACGTGGAAAGATAAGATGCTTTATTATCGTTTCCACATAAAAAGAGGTCCATATCAACAGACCACCAAATTGATTAACAAGTGAAGACACATAAATGTCCAGACTCCATTCTGCTTAATCCATCTTCTGGCTTGTTAGCCATTCTGCCTTGATGTTCATCTCTGTTGCCATGCAGCTCCCATGGAGATAGAAAACTGCTCTTCACAGGATGGAAGAAGTTTCTTTTCTCTGTGGGATTATCATTTTCTTCTAAGCTTGTTTATGAAAATGCCCCATGACATGTTGCCTCTTATGACCAGTGAAGACTGTTGTCCAAGGAAAAAAGAGAGCTCCAAAACATCCATGAATCACCGAGTCACAGCTGGTGGATGTTTGTGTTTTCTTAGCCTAGCACTCTGCCTGAATCTGCAGGGCCACCAGCCACTACAGCAACTCAGAAAAGAAAGCCAAATTATTGAACAGATTCATATGTCAGATATTTGAAATCAGAAGTTGGAATCTTCCTCAGAAAAATCTCTGCAGCAGGGAGGGCTGGCTAAGAAAAACAAAGCGGGAGGGAAATTTAGGTCTGAATGTGCCCTTGAGTTGCAAGCATGCTGAAGTGCCCATTGTAATGGTTCTGTCAACCTTAAGCAAGATGAAACATACAAATATACAATTATTTGCACAAAATAAAGTATGTTTTACCTGCTGGCTCCTCCAAGATGGTCTCTTGGCCAGACTTTTGCTGTATCACCGTGGGGTAGGTTACTGTCAATTTGCTATTGTGCTCTTTTCGTACCTGTGATCTTCTAGATCTTTAAGAAAAACAAGGAGAAAAAATAATTCAGTGTAATGGTTTATAACATTCAAATAATATTACAAGAAATAAATCCTCAAAACTACTTGTTTCCTTTGCACATAATCATACTAACTTGCAGTTTGGGCATCTCTTTGACGTCATGTGCAATTTCCAAAACTGTGCAATTAGTTTACTTCTACACTCACACACGTTTTTCACCTAGAAGAGAGAAAAATAAGACAAAACCCAAAGCCTTAAAAATGATAAAAAGACAATAAAAGCTACAATTTAGGAAAGATCTTTACAAAAACAGATTTTATTCCTAACACTGAGCAATAACAGTTATTTAATTTGCTTTTACTGATTAAATTCACACCTAAATCACCGTAATTTCCTTTTGAAGTGACAGTCCTCCATGGTCTCCAGAGACTCAGAGACCCCCCCCCTTTTTTTTTTAAATACACCTTGTATGTGCCTAACGATTTTTCAGACAAGAACAACTGGATAGGATACACTTTGGCCAGAGGGATCACTGCTTCATGAAAGACACTTTCTGACATCTGACTTGGACTGTGTGTACTGTCTTCACAGTTCTCCTGGTACCTGGTGACTTAGGACTGGTCCACACTTGCCGTTGATTTTAGCGGCAATTGAAGGGAGATACGTAAGCTACATAACGTAACTTGCACATCTCCTGTTGACTTTCCAATGCCCCTACCTCCATGGCTCCAATGTGGTGAGTCCAAGGGAAATGTTGTCCCTTTGACTCATCTCTGCTCTTCTAAAGGGGTAGAGGTTCTGTAAGAGTTCTGAGTTGAACCCCTGATGGATTGAGCAGCTCTTCACTGACTGCTCAATTGAACTGGAGAGATCAAACTGAAGGCGATGAATTTGCCAGAATCAGTGTACACTTGGCCTTAGTGAATGGGACAAAAAATTAAAAGTAGGACTTTAGGCAGTGTTGACATTAAATTTTTCAAATGTCTTCCCCTACTGTGCTAGGGCCACTGCGACTATGCTCAGCATAGACAGAGTACTGTTGTTTTTACTATGTTATGTAAATACAGCCTGAATGTAGGTACTATCGGATGGGTGAAAAAACTGGTTGGATAACCCACTCCCAGAGAGCAGTTAACAATGGTTCACAGCTGTGCCGGAAGGGCATAACAAGTGGGGTACCACAGGGATCAGTTCTGGGTCTCGTTCTGTTATTTTCATCAGTGATTTAGATGACAGCATAGAGAATACACTTATAAAGTTTGCTGATGATATCAAGCTGGGAGGGGTTGCAAGTGCTTTGAAGAATAGGATCACAATTCAGAATGATTTGGACAACTGCTTAAATGGTCAGAGATAAACAGAATGAAATTTAATAAAGACAAGTGCAAAGCATTCCACTTAGGAAAGAACAGTCTATTGCACATGTACAAAATGGGCAATGATTGCCTAAGAAAGAGTACTGCAGAAAGGGATTTGGGTGCCATAGTGGACCACAAGCTAAAATCTGAGCCACCAGTGTAACACTGTTGCAAAAAAAACCAAACACCATTCTGGGATGCATTAACATGAGTATTGTAAGTAAGAAACATGAAGAAATTTTTCTGCTCTGCTGTGCCCTGATTAGCTTCAACTGGAGTATTGTTTCCAGTTCTGGGCATCTCATTTCAGGAACAATGTGGACAAAACGTAGAAAGTCCAGAGAAGAACAACAAGAATGATTACAGGTCTGGAACACTTGACTTATGATGGAAGGTTTATAGAGCTGGATTTGTTTAGTCTGGAAAAGAGGAGACTGAGAGGGGACATGAGAATTACCTAAAAGGTTGTCATGAGGAAGAAAGAGAAAAATTGTTCTCCTGAACTGCTGATGGTAGGACAAGAAGCAATGGCCTTGAATTACAGCAAGTGAAGCTTAGATTGGACATTAGGAAAAAATTCCTAACTGTCAGGTTGATTAACCTCTGGAATAAAGTTGTCTAGGCAGGTTGTGGAATCTCCACCATTGGAAGTTTTTAAGAGAAGGTGAGACAGCACCTGTCAGAGATGGTTTAAGAGGGTGCTTGATTCTGCCATGAGCACAGGGGACTGGACCGAGGACCTCTCATGGTCCCTTCCTGTTTCTATGATTCTGTATAACCTGATCCTATGAAGTCCGGTGTAAGAGCTCACACTGCACTCGAAGAGAGTGCACAGCATATAGCACAGTTTGAGGATGAGGCACTCATACGTACTCCATAATTAAGACTGGTAAAAGAGTTCAACTCTCAGTCCTCAGAACCTCTAACTGTCACAATAAAGCAATGCAGTTACCCTCCCCAGAGGCAAACAGGCAGTGAGGAGTCAACATTATTAGTTCCCCACTGTCTGATTCTAAATCCAAGACTACACCAACAGGTCTTCATAATCAGAAAAGCTACTAATTTTGAGTAAAACATTATATTCTGTAGAAATGAATACAGGAAATGAAAAAAAAAAATCTATGGAGAAACACAAATCCTGAGAACATACAGATTTTTCATGCCAAGTGATTTCTGTTGTTCCAAGAATGCATAAGAGCTTCATTATAACAACATTCCTCTCTTTCAGAAAGAGTAACGAACTCAAGAAAAGTAAACATCATAGGCAAATTCCTTTTCCTGCTCATACCTATTCTGTGGTTTGTTCATGCAGCAAATACTAAGATATTTAAATACATGCAAAATATTCTTGACTTTTTAAAAGGAACTTGCCACAGCCTCAGGTACATAATATTTGCAAGATGGCTTTAATGGCTGTTACTTTTATCTTATTTACTTAAGATAATTATGCTTAAAGCACTGTTAATCATTTCCCTTCATTCTCACACATAAAACTCTCTTTTGAGATGGTGCTAAGTTATCCTATCCTCATATGGGTCCAGTGACAGCTCAACTATAAAATACTCGACCATGAGTCACCTTTTCTTCCCTCACATAGCAGAATTCATAACTCTGGGGTAAAAGCTAGAAGATGCCTGAGCCAGGTACTTCTTTAACAGCTACTCATTTTAAAGAGAACACACATGGTAAGTCTGAGATTCCAAGAAAGATCACTTCTTCTACTCACATGTGAGCACTGATCTCCTAACTGATTATTTTGCAGTATTTCAGTCACATGATGATTTAACTCTTCTTCGATGTCTAAACCAGATGCATCTGTATTTTCATCCAAAAACTGAAAGACAGATGAAGAGAAAATCAGCATCATCAAGCCATTATGTTGCCGCAAACTTAAAGTGGGATACCTACCCTACTGAGGACGGCCTCAAGCTCACAAACTGCCTGAAGTAACCCCTTCTCCAAGACCTTCAGCTGGCTAAGCAATAAGTGAACCACAGCTCGAGTACAGGTCAGCAAATGACAGTTTAAACAAGAACCCCGGATCAGAAGGTATAATTTCTGAAAAGGAAACAAAAATTAGTCTGGTAGATTTAGCAGCATGGGAAATAGAGAACTCATAGAGGGGCTTGGGGGGGAGAAGCAGAGTTATTTTATGGAAAACAGCAGTGTTATTTAGAATACAGAAGTAACCTGTCAGCAATACAGAAAATCTCTCGTTTCCAATGTTTTCAAACAGTGAAGTGTTTTAGCATAGCCTGACCCCACCAATAAGAACCAACTTCTCATGCCACATCCAAGACAGCAACAGAACTGCTATTCTGTTCAGAATCTTATAGCATACCCTTCACCAGAGCATCTGAGCCTCTGCTGTAGAGGTCTCAAACTCAAATCACCACAAGGGCCCACATGAGGACTAGTATGTTAGCCTGAGGGCTCCACCACTGAACCTGTTTCATACTACAATATTGCAAATATCAATAATGATAGTGTCATTGCAAGCCGCAAGAAATAACGTTACGGGCCACTTGTTTGAGACCCCCGCTCTACAGCCTAGTCCAGGTCAGAGAGAGGCACCAAGAGGCAGTATCTTGCTTCAAAACAGTGGGTGACGCTCAGGTAAAAGACCTTAAAATATTTACAAAGTTAGTTTGAGGAAAACTGACACCCCTGAATTTTGAAGAAGCTGCAGCACCGTACAGGGATGGGTATGATCAGCACCTCCCAGGATCAGGCACTACACAGAGTACCCTCAAGCACCACTGAAATCAGCAAGAGTTGCAGGTTCTCAGGCTTAGGCACCTAGCACAGACAGGGGTGAGCCACCTTTTTGAAGGGCCCTAAGCAAATCTGTTCCCTGACCCTCTCCCAGTGCCAGCAACAAGAGTGACAGCTGAGTGTGGGGGAAGGGGAAGAAGTGGGGGAGCAGGGAGCAATGGCAGGGAGGAAATGGTCAGGATGGCATGGGAGAGCAGCGGACAGCATGGCAGGTGAGCGCAGTAACACAGGGGTAACAAGCCAAGTGTGGGGAGCAGGGTGGCAAGGACCTCCATTCATTACCCCACCAGACCATCTCCTCTGGCTCCCAAGCAGCCGCCAGGCCTGAAGTTGCTGGCACTTCCGGACTTCAGCCCCACCACTGAGCTCTGAGCCACAGCCCCTGCTAAGCTAGCTCCAGGCCTGGGCTCTGTGCTCCACCAGGAAGCCAGGTTCCTATCCCCACCACTGCCACCTCCTGCTCTGCTGGCCCCCATTCCTCAGCCACCACAAACCCCTATTCTGGAGCCTCTCACCTGCACCCCGTTCCAGCTTCTCCAGTGCCCTTCTCCCAGCATGTGCACCAGGGGAACTGCTGCTTAGTTGGCCAGGCCCAGGGCCACCATCAGGCCACATTTTAAATTTCCCACAGCTAGCTACCCAAGGTGGGAAATTATAAAAGGCCCTGCCCAGCCCCAGCTCCTGGCCATGCTGCTGAACAGGGGAGAACTAAGATGCAGCCTGGGCTATTGCGAGGTAGGGTCGCTCAGTGCCACCAAGGGCATCCCTGGACACGGGTGAGAGGCGGCAGAGTCAGCAGAGAGAGCAGCCTCAGTGCACTGTGTGGTGTTGGCAGGGAGCAGAGAGGAGACAGAGTGGCTGCCCTTAGGAGCTGTCTTACCGTGAGAATAGCGCTGCAGGGCGAGGAACCCTGTGCGCTGCTCAGAGTGAGCTCACATGCTGCCTTTAGCACATGTTACCGGAGTTGCCAAATCCTGTTGTAGGGTGTAACTCATAGGGCTTGTCTTCACTTGGAAATTTACCAAAACCACTAATCCACAATTCCAGACTAGTTATTTGGTATCAATCCCTGCATGGATGCTTTTACTCTGCTATATCTACTGAAATTAATTTCCAAGTGTAGACAAGCCCTTAGCTTCTCTAAATTGAAAGCTACACTGAAATATTAGTACCAATTTGTTTCATTCACATTACTTTATCACTAGTTTTATCAAACACATTGGGGCTTACTTAAATAGTACCATTTAGTCAGGCAGGGGTGTTAAAGTCATTTAGCGCTGAGGGCCATTTCTGTCAGCAATTCAATCTGGTGGGCCACAAAATGACAAGAAAAAATAAACCTCACAGGTTTATAAAATTATATCACTCTCGCCCCCATTCTCCCAAATCCCTCACCTCCTGCTCTTGCCCCTCTCTTCCAAGCCCTGGGGCCAGCTGGCCCCAAACTGCTGCTCACCCTGGGCTGTAGGCCGAGCCAGTGCCTCTTACCTTTACCCTGGTGGTGCTCCAGGCCAAGGCACACTGAAGCCACTCACTCACTCAAGGCTTGGCCCTGCTATGCCCTGAACAGGCAGATCCACTCTTCCCCACAGGACCCCCAGGACAGCGCCGGCAGCCAGCTGGCTGGTCGGCCGGCTGCAGAGCACAGCAGATACGCATCTGCCTGCCCAGCCTCTGGGGCTGATCAGCTGGTTCTGGGGTGGGGCGAGAGCACCTTGGAGCAAAGCCTTTGGCCCCAGCACCAGGCCAGGCCCCCTGCCAGCTCCAGCCAGGACCCCTCCAGTGCCCCACGCCAGGCTGGCTGCCACTGTGGCGGGGAGGTGCCAGGCCCATGAAATCCAGCCCTGAGAGGACCAGCTCAGTGACCCCCACACCGACCCTGAGTCGCACTGCTACTGAACCAGCGTGGACTGCAGCAGAGCAGATTGTGGCCAGCAAACGGTCCACAGCCGCAATGTTTTATACCTCTGATTTAGTCCGTTATCTCCTCTGTACCTTACAAATAAAAAGTCTCCTGCTCATACTAAATTTGTTACAGGGAACCGAAGTGAAAGTCTGAATGGTTTAAGTATATTTCAATGGACTGTCACTCCTCTTATGGTGACACTTCACTTTCCTAATGCTGAAATATCATTCCACCATTAGTTCTACTGCTCTAATCTTTTCTATCTGTCCTCTTGCTAAGCAAGGAGGTCGAACGCAAACATTGCAATGATGAGGTAAGCACCTTATTTTACTACAGTTTCTTCTATGAAGTAAAAAAAGAGTTTGGTTAGTCTTATTATAGAAGTTTCTTGTTGTAAATGAAGGCATGGCAAGAGCAAGTAGGAAATGAAAGAAAGAATCATTTAACTATTGCACTGAACGTATGGTTAAAATTAAATCCTTTTCACTGAAAACATTTCACCAGAAAAAGTCTTCCCTGTATCACTCACTGCTTGCTACGTCCTTTAATATTCTTCAAAGACCACTCAATCTGAAAGACACTAAACCACTAGCGAATGAGCACTAGTCCTGACACACAACAGTCAGTCTACATCGCATGCAAATACTCAACATCATATACGTACATCAAAAAATAGAGGATTGTAGACAGTCAATGGCAGATCTATGTGACCTAGGTGTCCAGGGCAGTTGTTGAAATTCTGCGCACAAGTAGTACACACTTCTCTGGCATCAGGAGGCCCCAATGACAAATCATACAGTCCATTTACTGCTGGGTTCCCCACGTTATCTAGGTAATTAGGGTTGGTTATGGCTTTTACACTTAGTTTCCTAAAAATGAAAGAAAAACAAAGTTACATCTATGATGGCAGATACTGTCAATCTTGTATACTTTTGAGTGTTACAAGTAACAGCAAATATTATTATGCAAAAAAGCTAGGAAAAAATCTCACTTTTTGCCAACCCCCCTCCCCGTTTATTTTGTGCATTTGCCAGCATTTTGCTTGAAGTCAGTTCCACTTATTTCCTCTGTATTCCCAGTTATATGGCCATATTCTTATTAAACCTTTCCTTGATGTATCCAGCTACTCCATCGCCACTGGTGGCAGGAATGCCAGGAAAGCTGGCCATGACAACTAGATAAACAAAGAGTCTGGTGACACTTAAAAGACTAACAAGTTTCTTTACTGCATAAGCTTTTGTAGGAGAAAATCCCACTTCGCCAGGTGCCTGAAGATGGGAAACTTACAGAACGAGAACAAAATAAATACAGAGGAGTGTAAGTCATAGGACCAGGTCAGATAATTACAGCAAATCAAAGCAGTTGTTTGGATTCAAACAGTGGAGTACAGCAATTAGCAGGGAGGTGGACGAGGGGGAAGGAAAGCAAAGTTACCTATTGCAATGGGAAAGGAACCTATAGCAGTGGCTCCCAACTTGGTGTCTGGGGATCCCCAGGGGTCCGCGGAGTTACTGCAAGGAGTCCATGAATACATCCAGCCCCAGTCACTGCTGGCCAGTGGCAGGCAGCCCAGGCCCCAGCCACTGCTGGCCAGTGATTCACATTGAAAAAGGCCCTAAAATTCTAAATGAATTGTATTTACCTGCTGTAAGCAGCCTCACCACGGATATGTCCCCACCACTTGGGAGCCAGGAGCCAGCTCCTCTACTGCCCTAATGCAGCACTACTGCCTGCAGTCAGCCCCAAATAACTATTACCATCCAGAGGTCCACGAAAATTTTTGACATTAAAAAGGGGTCCTCATTCTCAGAAAGGTTGGGAACCACTATATTCAGCTCTGAGTTCACTGTGTTAATAGCCTTACTCAGACAAATATTTAACAGATCATTAATGGAGTGACCAGGAACACTGACGTGTTCCCCTATCATTTTTTGTGGCACTTAAAGACTAATTTGGTAGTCTTTATTTATGGCATGAGTTTTTCACTGGAGAAACTCCCACTTCATCAGATGATTTTTTTCCCCACAAAAGCTCATTCAATATATAAATTTTAGTCTTTAAGTGTCACAGAACTCCTTTTTTGTTTTACTTAGCTGGATTAACCAGGCTAACCCTTTGAAACTATTGGTTTTTGCATGTTGCCATTTCTGATGTCAGATGTGTGTCCATCTATTCTTTTGCACAGAGACTCTCCTGTTTGTCCAATGTATGACAACTAGGGTAACCAAGTGTGAAAAACCAAGACAGGGGTAGTGTTAATAATAAGTGCCTACATGGAAGAAAAAGACCTGAATAGTGGAGCTGGTTCTATAAAACCAGGAATGGGTCACCCTAGTTGCTCCCCCCTGTTAATTGGGGCTCCAGGAGCAGGGATCAAAGACAATGTTCCCCCTAATTTTTCATAGTCTGTGTGCACAAAAAAATTCTTTTGTGCAAATTTTCAGAACCAGTATCCACATTTGTGTGCACTCCAGTGAGTGTGTTCAAACTTGAGCACAAAGAAGCATATGATGCAAATAATATCTAAATTTTATCTTGATATGGTGACGGAAATGATTTTCTAGATAACAAATTTATTCGAAACTGCCTTCTTAAAGCCGCACAAAAATATTAGCACTGTTCAATTTTTTTGTGCCTGCTTGATTTTGTTGGGTGCACAGGCTTCACAACCTGTGTGCGCGCACACATGCGCACAGCTTAGAGGGAACATAGATCAGTGACCCCCTGGGCTGCCCGCTGCGCCTCAGCCCCGGGGGTCCGCACGCATTGCTTAGCTGGGAACCATAAGGCAGCACAAGGCGACCTTCCACACAGGAACTACAAACCCCAGCATGCCATGCTCCACGAGGACAGGAGACCACTCCGAGGCGGGGCGCGCGGCATGCTGGGAGTAGTAGTTCCCGCGTGTCCCACGCGCTTATTCCGCTTCTCACCTGATCTCCTCGGCGGTGTACATCCCGAAAGAGACACCGGCCAGCCGCCGCCACGGCACCTCTCCGGGCGGACCCATGGCGAGAGCTCGCTCGGCCGCCCCCACCCCGGAACGGCCACAGCGGCACAGCACGCCAGCCGCAGCTCCCTTTCCCGGCCCGCACCACGTGGGCCGCACAGCTGCCTACTGCGCATGCCCGCGGCGAGGCCCCGCCCCGGACGATACCAACTTCATTCAACCCTGAGAAAATGGTATCTCCCGCCCCACGGCAGCGAACGCGGCCGCTCCTCTATCCCGGCATGCACCGCGCGGCAAAGATGGCGGCGCGCTGCTGGTTGCGGCCTAGCTGCTGGCCGCAGGTAACGCTGCTGGGCGGACACGGGCGCGCCCGGCCGCCTAGCGCGGGGACGGGGGCGAGCTGCAGGTGAGCGGCGCGGCGCGGCGCGGCTCAGCTTAGCTTGCGTAGGCCTGGAGCTGCTGGTATAATGGAGCAGGTGGTGAGGGAGGCAGGCGCATGCGCAGTGTTGTCGCGCACGGCTGGTGTTGAGCACGGTAGCCGCCGTGCTGGCGCGCGATGGAACTGCGCATGCGCGATGGCTCGCTTTGTGGGGTGGGGGCGTTGGCGGTTGGTCAGTTAACGGCCAGGCTGTTGGAAGGAGGTTTAAATCTGTTAGTCTTAAAGTGCCACACAACTCCTTGTTGTTTTTTTAAAAATGGGGGTCGATCCAGGGAGGGGTGGGCGGCCCCTGGTCACCCTTCACTGCGCAGCTGCCTGTAGCACACGGTTTCACAAGAGGGTGCTCGGCGCTGTACAAAGAGTTGCAAACATTTAAAGCCCCAGAGGCTTTTCTTATCCACTGCCACAGCTCAGAGGCGTGGGGAGGGAAGCGCCTGTTAACAGCAATGCTGTGAGCCCTGGCTACATTTCCAGTGGTATGGCTGTCCCACAGGACTGTTGAAACACGGCGTCCCGGTCCTGCAGGTTCATTTTACGTACGGGATCTAGTGTTTAGGCTTTCAGACAACGGCCTCGGGGCTTGTAGTGAGATTTGGAGGAGCAGACCAGTACAAAATTTAAGCCCGTCTGGCTGATAGGAACAAATAGATTTCTCTACAAATGGCTCTTATGTTAAATAGGTGCAAAGCAAAGTGAGCAAAAGGCATTTGTTATAGGGTGCTCTCTGCGTGGCTTCTAGAGCAGTGGTTTTCAAACTTTTTCTCCCAGGACCCAGTTGAAAAAACCATTTATGCCCATGACCCCACAGTTACATCTTTGAGCAATGAGTTCCAGTCTTGCAGCGGTGGCAGCAGGAGGCACAGTGACCCAATACCACAGGGTCTGTGACCTGGTACTGGGTCCCAAGCCATGGTTTTAAAAACCACTGTACTAGAGTAGCAGTTCTCAGCCTTTTGTGGAGCACAACACACTTGGCAGTTTGTGCAACGTGCAGGACAGACCAGCCTCTGCCACCAACCACCACCACCACCACCGCCAGTTGCCAAATCCAGATCTCTTATTGTAAAGCTGCTTCTGTGTTCCAGCTCTGGTGGATGGTGGCCATCTCTCCACATCACACTTACCACCGCGTGTGACTAGCTGTTGTAGAGATCAAACCCAGCCTATTTATCTGTAGACCCCACAGACTGACCCAGGCCCAGTCTACACTAGAGTGTAAAGGTGCTGATGAATCCTTGGCAATCACACCCACATCCCTCCTGACAAAAGCACCATGCAGGAATGGTGCTGAGGATTGTGGCGCCCCCCCTGCAGAAGAGCGACGCCAGCACATCCGAGTCATGTCATCAGGGGAGTGCAATGGCACTGTCCCCTTTTGGCGCCCCTCAAATGCCGGCGCCCTGCTGCAGCGCAGGGGCTGTTTACTGCCTAGCGCTGGCCCTGGCACTATGCTTTTTCAACAAAATAAAACCATCTTGACAAGAGGCGAACAGGTTTTGTCAACATACTTGGGCAACACAGTGTCAGTGGACATTGGTGAAGCTGTCTTACTTATCAATTTCACTGCTCATAAAAAAGACGACAGTGGAATTCTGGTGGCTGGTTCCTTTCCTTGCCCCAGCTCCCAGCCCAGAGCAGGTACCCACTGTCCCAGCTTCTCTCCTAGGTCCAAGCCGGGGTGGGAATCAGCTAGGTGGAGAAGCTGGGGCTGCTGGACCTGGGCAGCCTTCACAATTACAGCTGTGAAACTGACAGAGCTGCCTGTTTCCTGCCAAAGTCAGATGGGGAGGAGTCCCTGGGTGGCTGCCCCTGGCTCCCAGCTGGGATCAGGAAAGGTAGGAACAGGCCTCAGGGAGCTCTGGAGCCAAGAGGGGGGGCTCTCAATTCCCTACACTGCCCCTTAGACCAGTGGAAGTGTTCCTAATGAGGATGCACTACCCCAACCCAAGAAGAGCAGTGTGGACATTAGCCACCACTGTTATAGTCGTGGGTGTAAATTTTAAAATTTGTTGGTTAATATTTTTTTTAAATCAAGACAAGGCCACAGTCTGCATTCTTAGAGTTCTCTGAAAGAAACCTGATCTATAGAGGCATTCAACTTGGTTCCAGCTTCTGACACAGAGTTTTATGTATGTGCAGCAAGATTTCAAATGACCTACTTTTTTTTGTAATAATGTAGTTGTTTGCAGTCCAGAATTCTGCAAATCCATTTTTTTGCAGTACATGTTAATGTGCATGCTAATGTTCAAAATCCTCAAGACTGTGTTTCCGTCTGTAGGCATTGTTCAGGAGGTGCATCATTTCAGAAGACTGAAGCTGTCTCAGGAGGTAGAGTGTCTTTGTTATATGTGTTCATTTTTACTGCACTGCAATGTGTACTCTGTTAAACAAGTCACCTAAAGAAGACTTATTGCAGTCACCATTGCCTGTCTTAAAAATCAGGACTGCTATTTTTGATTTGAGAAATCTTAGCATCTTAGAGAAATCTACGGTTTATTCCTAGTTGTAGAAAGGACAATCTCATATATCTATTCTAACTGCATTATCAACATTTATTCCCAAAGCTACAGAAGAAGAAATTGTTATTCCAAGAAAGAAAACTTGGTGAGTGTTAATGTCTTATTTGTGGCTCTTGTCTGTCCCAGTTGGGGCCTTGGGAGTTTTCTTCTCATTCACTCTGTATACATCGTGTATTCTGATAGTAAATATATTTCAGTTTTGTGTATCGTGATCTGGAGGAGAAAATCAATGGGGAAACTGCATGTAGGGCTCTGTCTCAAAGGTTAGAGGTGGCTTAACTTAGACCATTTTAAAAAAACCCTGTCTTACTACCTTTGTTTCTTTAAGAAACTTCATGTTTACTAGCTAACCAACATTTCCTGATCCTTTGGGAGGTTGCTTATATTGAGACATTTCAATATAGCTAAAATAAACTTTGCCATAACTGGAGTAAATCAAATAAAATGAGGAGGAACCTTGTATTTTTAAAATCTTGGCAAACGGATTATTCTGGAGGGGGTGTGGTGAAGATAGGGTATTGGTTGTAGCCTACTCATTCTCACCTTTGCTAGTTGATCCATGGAGGAGAGCTGGCTTGAGCGCAGAGTGAGACTTGTCATATAGATCTGTGGTCCCCAAACTGTGAGGTGCATGGGGGGCACGGCAGAACCTCAGCAAGCCCCCATGGAAAGCAGGGAGGGAGTGCCACCCAGCTCTGCTCCAACACCAGTTTGGGCACAGGTCATGAAACCAACTGCAGCTTCCAGCAGCAGGCCCAAGGAGGTGCAGACAGAGTCCATTATGACTGGGGTGGTGGGTGAAGAGGTGACACAAAGTTGGGGTAGCATTGCTGTAAATCTAGAATTGAAATGTTATAGAGAAACAAGTATTACTCCTGAAGGAATTCCGTGCTACTGCGTTCCCACATAATTCATGTACCCCCACAGATCTCTTGGCTTTCCTGCAAAATATGGTGGAAGAACAAATAGAAGCCCTAAAGGAGTGGGGATGCCCATGGGGGTAGTTGGAGAGCCCCAGCACCACCCCCCCAAACACACACACAACAGAGCAAGGCAGGAGGGGGAGCACTCAGGGTTGTCTGTCACTGAATCTTATCACAGCCACCCCTCTCCCCACCCCTGCATTTCTGCCACTGTGGTTACCCTGGTCCTGCTGGGCTCAGCTGACTGCAGCCAGATGTGAGACTTCCTGGCTCCTGGTGCTTGTCATGCTCCCTTTCTGTGTGTGGGGAACCATTTTGTTTTCTGCGCTACAGTGAATGCCAGAGTGGGGCAGAGCAGGTGGATGGGAAAGAAAGTGGGGTGGGATAGGGTGAGGGAGGCTGTGAAAGGGAGGGGACAGTAAGGGTGGGGATGGAGCAAGAGGCTGGCATGTGGCATCCCCATTGCAGCAGCTGGGGTTCCTGTGTTAAGCAGGTTGTTGAACCCCCACCATCATGAGCCCCACACTACCTGCACTTGAAACCCCCTGATGACCCCCTCACATCCAGAACCACACCAGGCTGAGCCCCATCCAGCTGCACCTGGGCCCCTCTGCTGAGCCCCACACAGATTTTCAGCCACTTTCATGTGCAACCTGCCCCCCCCCCCCCCAAGAGTACCATGCCCTTACACACACAATCCCTCCCAAAATGAGCCCCTTTGCATCCAGATCCTTCCCCACATCCTGAACCACCCACTGAGCTGCCTGGACCCATGTTGCACCACACAGAACCCTCTCACTCCACACCTGGGTCCCTCCTGCACTAAACCCCTCTACACTTGGATCCTGCTGGTCTAAGTCTGTCTACCCACATGTGGTACACCTGGCATGGAGGGGCAGGGCCAGGAAAGTTTCTGAGACAAGCCCAGACCTTGTGCTGTGTGAGGATCTGGTGCAGCCTCACCACCGAGCCCTTGGCCTGGGATGTGGGGTGCTGCAGGCTAATCTCCCATCTCTGTGCAACCAGTGGCCTGTGCTTTCCCATGCCAAGCTGGAGCCTCCACATTTACTTATTGACAAATACATTTGGCAGCATTTTAAAATGTGCACAGAGTTTAGGGTGGCGGGGGTTGTGCAGGGCCCTGTGGCCAGAGTCAGGAGCAGGCCCTGGGATCAGGGTTCTGCAGTCAGAGTCAGGAGTGGGCCCTGGGGTGTTCTATGGGGGTGCATGACCCCATGTAGAGGAGCTCAGGCCCTCCCACTTCAGGGCACTAGTGGTGTTGGTGGGGGAGTCTAGCACTTAGCCCTAGTCTTTATTTGAGGGCTTTTCAGCAACAGTTGATGGCCAGTTATGCAAGGAATATAAAATCCCTTGTGTAACTGGCAGCAACTTTATAAGCCAGTGGTACACATCTGAGAAAAACCGGCCACAAATCCCTTGTGGTTGGCTTTCACCTATGCTCCCAGGACTTCCAGGGCCGACTTCCAGGAGCAGCACAGTGAGTTCAGCCTGGCTGTGAACCTCTCCTGGAACACCGGGCTGACAGCAGCGAATTTGTTGCTGGCAGTGTAGACATACCCTTAGTCAGTGGAAATCCGCTCACAACATGCTGAACTGTGCTCTGTGCCTCCCCTCCCCCATTACGCAATTCAGGCCTCCTGGGCTACTTGCTACCCATTTGTTGTAGGAATTGCTGCACAGGTCTCTGAGGTGATTCCCTGGATGTCTGGGCTGCTAAGGAAGGGCGGTTGTCCACCAGTTACACCTCTGATTTCTGGTTCTCAGCATCTGTGGCTGACACAGATCCTGGCTCAGTCTCCCATACACATCTTTCCTCCTTACTGGCCTGCCCTGAGGAAGCTGGACTGCTCCTTTTTATCCTAGGGCTGCAGTTGGAGCATGTCCAGCAGACGGGGGGGCGGTCTGCTGCCCATAATGTTGGCTGGGCTCTTGCCATGCGGCGTAAACCCACCTTGTCACAGAGTGCAAGAGCTGGTTTCTGTGATAAGAGGTTTTCAGAGAAGAATCTGAGATAACTGTCTCCTCCCCATCACTCTGAAACTCATGAGGCAAATACATACAAGGCTCCATTTTTATAAGTCTTTACTGTTAGACACAATGATTTCATACTAGTTAAATATATAATGGGATGTCTAAGTGGTTGAGCACTGCTTCATCTGTCAAGCTTTCATCACCTTCTTCTCATGTCCAAAGAGAAAATGATGTATTTTAGATAGGGTTAGAATGCGTAGCACATCATCATGCTTGCCAGTTCCATTTTGCTTAAAATTAGGATCCTTTGATACTCCCAATAATTTTTGTCCTGTACTAAATGTTAATATGTTGTCTGAATTGATGTTGAAAGCCGGTTGCATGCTATTAATGCAAGTTTCTTAAATTTAGGGGTAAGCTGGCAGTTCTTCAAGCACTTGCATCTACAGTAAACAGAGTGAGTACCTTCTTAGGTTATAATCAGTGTTGTGCAACAGGAGTGCTGCTTTTTTAATATACTGTCTGAGCACAAAGTTCCCACATCAGTCAGCACCTGGAGTCTTTTTACATGAATCACCTGTCCAGAGCTGTTTTTCATTATTGTAATACATTCAAATAGCGTGTCAGACCAGTGTTGAACTGTTAAATGGACCATAAGAGATTAACTTTCAGTTGCCATCCACATTGGGCAGCCATTCTCACCAGTGCGGAACAAATGCAAAACACCGTTAAAATGCCAGTGTTTGATCTGGTAGCATTTTACACTCGATATGCAAAGGGCTTGGTAACAGAGGCTCAGGCCCTTGGTTTTTGCTGTTTTTGCCAAATGAGTCTCTTCAAAAGTATAATTAGCATTACAGCATAAAAGCCAGAAATCTAAATAAAGATTCTGTGAGTCAGGGGAATTTAGAGGCCTAGACAAATTTATGCTTGTTGATGATTTGTGGAATTAAGAGTCTAGTCCTGCAAGGTGTTGAGAGCAAAGTCCCATTCATTTTTCTGAAAGTTGAGGCACTCAAGTGCTTAGCAGGATGTTCTCAGTACCTGAATTATTTTGGTCCCCCACCTGACATGATCATTGTATTAATGTGCATGGTTGCCTACTGTGTACCTCTGAAAAGCTGTTCAGTCATTTATTCCCAAATCAACCCATGACTGCATTTCAAACCAGTGAGTGTTTTGTCACATAAATATAGTCCTTTTGAAATTGGGTTTGGAGAGGTAATTGCCATAGAACTGCTGACAGCTCCTTAATTTGAGAGATGAGATCAATATTTTTACAGTATGTCTGTCCACTGGACTGTAAAACTTTAAATGCTGCCTTTTTCTTTTCTTCAGGATCCCACGGCTTCACATTATATGCTTCAAGATGACCCCTTTCTTACCCCTAGAAATTTTCCTGGGGCTGTAAGTATTTTATTTTGAATCTGTGAAGATGTCTGTCCTGTGATATTAGGGAGATAATTGATAACTTGTGTGTTGGGGTTTTTTTCTGTTTTTTTTTTAATTGCAAAAGAAAATAAAATTTCTGCTCACCCTTTAGACATGTTCCGAACATTTTTTTTTCTTGCAGTGATTTTTGGGTCTGTTGTGGATTAGAAGGTTCTTGTGGGCAACACCATGCATGTTCATACCAGCTTTTTTCTGCCACCCCTCTGGGCAGTTGGCTGCCTGCTTCCTTTCAACTTTCAGAACTGCTACTGTTCCCAGTAAATCCCTTTTTTGATCTAGGGCAGCAGTTCTCAACCACTGTGTTGGGAGACATTACTGTCCTGCCGTGTTGTGGAGAATTCAGTGGGGGGAGTGGGCTGGTGTGTCCTGTACGGTTGCACATGCCTCCAAGTGTGTTGTGACCTGCACAAGGTTGAGAACCACTGGTCTAGAGTCTTAGCCACTGGCCTGCACTACCATAATTTTTGCTGGTATGTGATTTTCTTGGCAGAATATGAACTTTTGCATCTAGTCAGGTGGCATTATGTGCAATAGTTAGTAATTTTAAATACTTTCTCTAAAGCTAATGCTTGCAACTCGATATGCAGTTGCAGTTTAGTAAAATTGGAAATAAAACTGAGACCTAAAAGAGCTATACAGCATTGTGAATGTGTCGATAGACCATAAGAAGCTAATTGGCCTAACTTCCCAGAACTTAGAGTCTTACGCAGAACAGCTGTCATACAGTGGAGCATGTGGAGTGAACAGGAAGGAATCTTTAAAGGAGAGAGAATGTATTTGCAGAGCAGTAGCAGGCTTATTTCAAACATGGAGGGCCACAGCTAGAAGGTGTAAAGTGAAGAGCGGGAGGAGGCAGAACTGGAAGGAGTGCAATGAAAGCGAAGATGAGTAGAGGGAATGTAGGTGGAAGCAAGAGTTAATGAGACTTCGGTGAAGCCCTGGAGCTTGAATTTGATGCATTTGATATCAGCCAGCTTTCCCAAAGTTGGGGGAAGGGTGACAGGATGGATCACATGATGATTACTTTTCTGCTCATTCCCTTTGAAGCACCTGACATTGGCCACTGTCAGAAGACAGAATACTGGGGTATATGGACCATTGGTCTGATTCAATATGGCCATTCTTGTGTAGTCAGTGTGAGATATGATGAGCGGAAGGGTAGCCGCTGAGATTGCAAAGGAATATTCCCCTGTCCATAAGAAGTGCTCAGGCTCTCACTAAGAATTGTAGCACAAGAGGTGTGAGGTACTTGGTTCCTCAGGATACACATTGTTCCAGAAGGTTTTCCTCTTTATCACCCAATCTTTTAGGGATTGTAAAGAAATAGGCAAATGTGTCTCCTTTCTTTCCTAAACAGCACTTTTATTCGTCAACCAAAGAGTCTGGGAAAAATGCTGCAAAATATATCATTAACCAATTCCCACAGTTCTTTGAGAGGGACATTGCAGAGCCTCATATACCGGTAAGCTCTCTGCTCTTATGGTACTCTATCTTTGCTTTTGCTATGTGGCAGTTGGATTGTTTGAGTAAGGGTTATACGACTGAGCCTAAAAATGACACTACCTTACAGCCTAAACCTGAATAGTTCAGTGAGTGTTTTGTTTTTTTTTTTTTACATAAGCTACATTTTAGTTTGGGTTAATGAAGGGGAAGGTCTGTTCAGACCAGAGATAATGTCTGTGATTTAAAGTCAGGCAGAATTAGAGTAAATAACTCTAGTTTGGTTTTTAATTCTAATAATTTTTAGCATGGGTCGTCCAGCTAGAAAGTGATTGACCACTTAGGAAATCTGTAATCCCCAGAAAATGATTTTTGCTAAAGTCACTTCTGTTCTTAGACTTGGAGGTCTGGGAGGAAGGAGGAGCTAAAATGGCTTTTAGGATGGATAATACATTTTCCTTGGTGTCATGGCTATTAGTTGGTTTATGTGTCCATCCAGCCTGTGTTCTCTAATTACAGTGCCTGATGCCAGAGAATCTTTCACCTCAGATTGAAGGAGTGAGTGAGGCAGCCCTTAAAGAACGTATCCAGCTCAGAAAAGTAAAAGCATCTGTGGATATGTTTGATCAACTCCAGCAAACAGGTACCATCTTGAGCTACAGTACTAAATCTGGCCTCCAGCTTAGTATGTATGGAGACTTAAAATGAAGCTGGCCTAATGTTAAAATACAGAGATGTAGAACTGATTTGTATCCTTTGGAACTGGCTCTTAAATCTTACTGAGCACTCAGTGGGCATGTCAACAGTATGGGTTTAAGTCAACTTAAAGCCCCTTAAGTTGACTTAAACAACGCTCTGGCCACATTGAGAAAGTATTAAGTCAACTTAAGCATTTGCTTAATTTGACTTAATAACTCTCACTTGTAAAGTTGACTTAGCATTTAAGTTGAGTCTACAAAGTCAACTTAAGCCAGTGGAGAGCTGGAGTTGGCTTAAGTTGACTTAATTGGCCTCCTAGCTGTCTGATAAATGGGGATGAGGGCTGGAGAGAAGGCACAACACAGTTGGGAGCACTATTCCCTCTAAGCTGTGCATGTGTGCGTGCGCACACAGGTCATGAAACCTGTGCACACAACAAAATAAAGTGCCCACAAAAAAATTCTGTAGTGCTAATATTGGTGCTCACAAAGAAATGTTTTTGCGCACACAAAGAAACTGTTTGTGCACACAGTCGATGAGTGATTAGAGGAAACATTCGAGCATTCCAGCTGTGTGCAACGCATCGAACTCTCCGTGTATTAGCCCCAGATCTGCATCTCTGCATCCTAGCACTACAGTCCACGTTGCCTTCCCCTGACCTAATCTGGCATTTGTCCTCTTCTCAGCCTGACCCTTCCTGTCTCTCCTCTTCTCAGCCCAACCTCCCTGATATTGTTGTAAAACAAACAAGGAGTTCTGTGGCATTTTTTAAGACTAACAAATTTATTTATTGCATGAGCTTTCGTGGGAGAATATCCCACTTTATCAGATGGTTTGAAGATGGGGGAAATTTACAGAATGAGAGGAAAATAAATGCAATGGGGGGTATAAGACATAGGATCAGGGCACACTGTAACAGTAAATCAAAGCAATTGTTAAGATTCAAAAATTGGGAAACAGAAAGAAAGAAGGTGCTATTTCTCTTAGATCAGATTGTGTGGAAGCAGGATTAAATCATGACTATGGATTCTTGTTCCCCATTACAATAGGTGATTTGACTTCACCTTCCTCTATGTGCTGTATCACAGTGTTTGAATCTTAACAACTGCTGTGTCCTGTCCCTGCACTGGGGTCAGCAGTGCACAGGCCCTGGATCTCTGGCCTGCAGTGCAGCAGGAGGGGGTCCGATCTGGCTCCAGGCCACTTCTGGCAAGTGATGGAGGCTCAAGAGACAGCTCCTGCTGTGTGCTGGCAACAGCAGGGGCCTGATCTGGCTTCAAGCCTCCTGCAAGGGACTTGGAGCTGGAGATGGTGGCTAACACTTTTCACAAGCACCAGAAGCCATCTCCGAGCAGCAGCCGCTTGGAGACAGCTCCTGCCACTTGTAAAAAAGCAGCACAGACTGTCTTTGGCTCAAAACCTCTTGCAAGAGGCTCAAAGCCAGATCAGGCTCCTGCTGCTGCCAGCAAGTGGGGGCACATGGATTGGGCCCTGAAGCAGAGTGAGGGCCCCGGGGGAGGGAGGGAGCGAGCTGGGTCCCAACCCCCCGCCAGTAATGCCCTTGTTCTGGCAGTTGCCCTGTGACACCTGGTCCAGAGCTGGAGGAGTTTGGCCAATGCAGGGAGGGTGTGGAGTGCTGTGCTGGCACATCACTGGGCCACATTAGGCTCCCTGGGCTTCCTGTTGCCACACACAGTATGGAGGGCGGTGTGGTCACTTACTTCCTGTAGTAAAGGAGTGGTCAGGAGAGAGGGGCACTTCTGCTGTTGTGCACTGTGGGCCAGGCACCCCCAATGCACCACTTCTAGGGTGACCTAGTAGCTGCCAGTGTGGTCTTGGACAGTCTCCTGACATTTTGATTGTGGACGCCCTAAGCCAACTTAATAAGGTCTGCTTTAAGCTGGCTTAAAGTAGACCTTTCTTAAGCCGGCTTAACGGAACCCTGTAGTGTAGACATAGTCAATCAGTCATCACTTGTTCACTGAGTTGTTTCTAGTAGTTTGGAGAGTGATCTAATTTGCTAACTGAGCAGTTGGAGATGCAGTTTTAAGAGGGAAGGAGGTTCCAAGATACAAGATCCTTTTACAAACGGGGCCACAAAAGCCAAGGACTTCACATCCCACTATCATAAGTTGTGCTATGTAGTTTAAATCAGTGGTTCTCAAGTTTTTATATCTTGTATCCCACCACTCACTCTGTCAAAGAACCCAGGTCCCACCATAATAGAAACAAAAAGCCCACTTTTTCCGGGAAGGACACTTATGTGTTTACAGGCATTTTGTTATTACATATATGTTTAAGTTTTAAGGACATAAAAAATTGTAGTGGTATTGTTGGGAATAAATTTTATTGCTATGGTTTTAAAACACAAACCACAAAAAAATATCCACAGTATTTCCGGGGAGTCACTTGAGGGTCTGTAAAATTTTTTGCTCTCAGCAGGTTTGTATGTAATGATACTGCATCAAGTGGGCCGGGCAGATCAATGGGAGGGAGAGTGAATTCTTAGTAATTGTTATGAAAACCTTGTGTCCCACCTAGATTACTTCTGTGTCCTGCTGGTGGTACGGTTGAGAGCCACTGCTTTAAACCACTGTCTGATCTTGAGTGATAATATATTTGCTGCAGCTACAAATGCATGCACATAATCCACCTTCAGCAACATTTCTTGCACTCTATTTGTAACCAAGTCAGAGAATATTTTAAAATATATAATTGAAATAAAGTGTTAACCCTTCACCCATGGAAACTACATGATGCATGTGCCAAGTATGACCTAGAGGATTTTTTTTCTCAGTGCCACTCTAGTTAATCTAGACCACACGTCTGTCATAAAATAGGAAAGACCCTGGAATGCAAGGTCTTTTGAGTGAAGAAATAAGGGGGTTGCAGGCTCTGAGAAGACCTTGCCCTAGCAAATGGAGAGAGGGTTCCATTACACTAGTCTAGAGAAGGGGTGGCCAAGCTTATGGAACTCAGGAGCCTCACAAGTCGATTATTAAACCTTCGAGAGCTGCACTGAGGCATATAGCCACATACTTTTACCTACTCCAAAATTACTAGGCTTAAAATTCATTGTGCACTTTAATTTTATCATAAAAACAGGCAAATATTGATCATACTAATGTCAGATTCTAATAAGTACTTAAGGTTACTATGAAAACTAGATATATTCAGTAAAAACTTAGCTGTCACTGGATGTAGAACACTGCAGGCTACTGGCAAGCTTTTTTAAAATCTGGGCAGTAACTTCTCAATGCAGTATGTAAAAGCTCTCTCAGGTGCTGATCTCTAAGTATTGCATAATGTTTCGATTTAACAAATTTCATTGTGGAATACAATGCTTCACAGCAGTAAGTTGTGCCAAAAATTGAAAGTAGTCTACATTCAGTTTTAAGCTTTAGTCCTTTGTATTTTTGTTTCTTAGTATTCCACATCAGGTTTAGGACTTGTAAAACACGGTTTTATTTTAACACCATGTAAACTGCATTAGGGCCTATGAGAAAATCTAAACATCCTGCGGCTTCCCCAGCCATGCTGCGCTTCCCTGCTATCTCTTACCACGCTTCTGCTTCTTGGTCTCCCTGACCATGCTGCTGCTTCCCTGCCAGCCCCAACCATTGCGCACTTCTCCCACCATGAAGCCCTTCTCTGCTGTGCTCTTCCATGAGCCACACTTTTTCTTTGAAGAGCTGTGTGCAGTTTGCGAGCCACAGTTTGGCCACATCTGATCTAGAGCTTGTTTGGGATGAAATGTTTTGCGTCGGGAGGTAAGTTTTCTATATTAACACAGGTTTTTCCTCACTTGTTGTTCTGATAGAAGAAAACGCAGGAACCCTTACAAAAAGCATTTGGTTTTTTAGTTGGATTATAACGTCATTGCAGCATTTTAGCTCTTGGAAACTAGCTGTCACTCCCACACCAGTGACTACTAGGTCAGCAAAGGTCTGCCTGTTGCCCATGCTCTGAGTAACAGCAATGACATCGGTGCTACCACCAAGAAGGCAAATGACTTTCATGGGTACTGAAATGCTGTTGTGGAGTTACCCCATTCTGAAGGGTGTGATTTGGATGTGTTATTCCTTAGGTGTGTGCTTCTTATCAATCTCCGTTTATGTAAAATTGCTTTCTGGAAATTCTGCACACTGATGTTTGGGTGTTAGTGAAGAGCCCCATTTCACGAGTCTATTGAATAAACAATGCATTTCTTGTGCTTCGTAATTCTGCTTCCTCATTGCTTGCAGGAACGCCTGTATCTCTGGAGACAACAAACGCTCTTCTGGATCTGTTGTGTGTCTATGGAGACAGAGAGCCTAGGGAAAACCAGCCTGAGGAAAGGGACGAATCAGAGGTATGAAAAAATGGCAAGAGGCTGTTTAGTTTAATCTTCTGTTTAAGTAGTAGGTGAACACATCCTCACACCTTGGATGCATGAAGAGACATGTGCTGATGCCTGTACCTGCATGGAATATTATATTGCGATTCTAAAATCTTGTGACCAAAGTGGCTTATTTTTAAAAGCTGAATTAGACCTGTATGGTCCTGTACAAACTTACCTGAAACCTTGCTGGCAAGAATCATGAGCAGTTGTGGTCCAGCGTTTTTGTGAAGGTGAATGGGAATAACCAAAACGAATGAGGAGTCTAGTGGAACTTTTGAAGACTACCAAACTTACTAATAATATGAGCTTTCATGGGAGAAAATCCCACTTCATCAGACACATGAAGGTGGAGAACTTACAGAATGGAAGGGGGGATATTTTAATAACATTTTATATTAATTAAATATTGACTAATTTTGATATTTTTAAATATAAATATCTTTTCTCCCATTCTGTAAGTTCTTCCTCTTCAAGCAACTGACAGAGGGATTTTTCTCCCATGAAAGCTTGTGCAGTTAATAAATTTGTTGGTCTTTAAAAGTGCCACAAGACTCCTTATTTGTTTTTCTCAACTAGTTTAACATGGCTACCCTTTAGGAAGAAGCAAGTAACTGAAATACACTCTTATTTCATCTTTACTTTCTTTGTAGTCAGAGGTAACTGTTAATAACAGGAGCAAAACACTTTCAGAGAGAAATGTCATTTCTGACCTAACTGTGTCCCATTGATAAATGAAACCCCAGTCTATATTAAAATCCAGCCTTTTTTCGTATCAAGCAGGGTGATTCAAACTGGCGTCCTTAACATCTGAAGGCAGAGGAAACATCTGTGATGTATAGGAGTCTAAGTCTCCTCTTCTGCGCCATGCATGGGTTTCCATGCGGTTCACACTCACTTGTCTATTGAAAACTGGGAAGCAGAGTCAATGAATATGGTTGTGTGTACAAGCAATGGTGAAACTGGAAGTGATCGCACAGGGTATTGTGGGAGAGGAGAAGGCAGGCAATCACTAGACTCTTCTCCCCCCCACCCCCCAGTGTATAAATCTTGTTTAATTGGCGCTGTCTTTAGCCTTTTTATTTCTAGGTATCACCGTAATAAAAAGTTGATGTTTTACTTATTGCAAATGTTTATGGAAATTTTTTTCTTCAAAAGGAAGCTCCTGATCAGGAGTTGCAGTCACAGAGAAGCTCAAACTCCATTGGCCATAAATGGAGGTACGTATGGAAGGTGCTCCTACAATTTCTTGGGTTATTTTTTAAATATAATATGGATGTAATTCTTGTGTTACTCTAAGATGACAGTTTGATTTTATTGTGTTTGACAGATTGCTACCATATGTTGATATACTGTACTTAATTACACTTTAGAAAAAGTAAATCTTAAGATCCAGTAAGAGATTTTAGAATGGCTTGACTTTTTACCTCTGGCTTGACATGGTTGGAGTAGTTTATAAATCTGATACACAGTCTGTTTTCTGTAACATTTGAGAGACTGTGGGCTAGAAAGCAAACATGCGCCTAGCCTATAGTTCCTACAATAACAGAATACAATTATATTTCTCATTGAAAAGACTTCTGAAGCAAAACCAAAACCAAAAAACGAGTAAAAGGACCACACGTGTGCGCGCGCACACACAAAATTGCCATCACGGCAAAACAGCACAGGAAAAGGACAGAAGCAGAAAGGCCTCCTTGAAAATTGGAAGTCAGATCCTAGTGAGAGAAAAGGAAAGGAGCATAAACTCTGGCAAGTTGTGTGTAAAAGTAGACTATGTCAGGCCAAGAAAGTATTATGGAAGAACAGTTATCTAAGAATACAAAAAGTAATTGTATAAAATATTTAGCACATCAGAAGCAGAAACATGCCAAGCAATCAGTGTACCCACTGGCTAAAACAGCAGTTGTGGAAGGCAAGCCATTGTGGAGAAGCTAAATGGATCGTTGTTTTTAGATGGCACATCTGAGGGAACTTTCTCAGAATGAGGTATCAATAGAGGTTTTGGAACCAATTGATAAACTGAACAGTTACCAGAAAAAGATATCCGCTCAAATGTTCTGAAAGAACGTGAGGCCTACCATCTGTGGTATGTCACTTGCCACTTAAATCAGCAATCAGTACCAGGCGACTGGAGGGTGGCTAACGTGACATCTTTCTATAGAAACAAAACGCTCCAGAGGCGGTCCTGATGTTTACAAGCTAATATGCCTAAATTCAGTACCAGGTACATTGACTGAAACTACAGTAAAGAACACAGTTATCAGATGAACATGATACGCTGGGGAAGAGTCATCACACTTCAACACAAGGATAATCATGCCTCACAAACTTATTGAAATTCTTTGAGAGAGTCAACAAGCATGTAAACAGAAGTGATCCAATGGACATAATGAGCTTGAATTTTCAATAAGCTTTTTAGAGAGTTCATCACCAAAGTCTTTTAAGCAAAGTAGTCAGTCATGGGATAAGAGGGATAGTACTCCTATGGATAATTTACTGGTTAAAAGATAGGAAATGAAGGCTAGAAATACATGCACAGTTTCCCAATGAAGGGGGTAAATAGTGGGGTTCCCCAAGGATCTGTACTGGGTCCTGTGTTGTTCAGCATTTATATATAATCTGGGAAAAGGGATAAACAGTGAGATGGCAAAGTTCATAGACAATACAAATGTACTCACGGAAGGTAAGCCCAAATCAGAAAGAGAAGAGTTTTATAAATGCATCTCACTAAACTGGGTGACTGGGCAAAAAAATGGCTGAAATTCAGTACTTTTAAGTGCAAAATGATGCTCATTGAAAAAAAATAATCCCAACTATGCGTGCAAAATGGAGTTTAAATTAACTGTTATCACTCAAGACAAATCCTGAAAACATCTGGTTAGTGTGCAGCTGTAATCAGACAAAGCTCATAAAATGTTAGGAACCATTAGGAAAGGGATGTCATGATACATTTTGTAAAGCCATTGCTTTCATTGCTCTTTGCTTCATCTCAAAAAGATAAATTAGCATTCAAAAAGTTGCAGAGAAGGGCAAAAGAATGATGGTGATATGAAAGAGCTTCCAAAAAAGGAGAGATTAAAAAGGCTGGATGTGGTCATCTTAAAAGAGAGATTACTGAAGAGGGATCTGATAGACATCTAAAATCATGAATAGGATTGAGAAGGTGAGTAGGGAAGTGTTGTCAATCTCTTCACAAAACCTTGGGGTCACTCAGTGAAATTAATAGTGCTTTAGAACAAAAGGAAGTGCACAGGCCACCTGTGGAACTTGTTGCCATGGGATGTTGTGAAGGCCAAATGTATGACTGAGTTCAAAAAAGACTCAGGTAAGTTCCTGAAAGATAGCATTAGGAGCTATAAACCAAGATAGTCAGGGTTACAACTTTGTCTTCTGTGTCCTTAAACCTACAAAACAAACAAGGAGTCCTGTGGTGCTTAAGGACTAAAATTTATTTATTTCATGAGTTTTCATGGGAGAAAAATCTCACTTTGCCAGATGCTTTGAATATGGGGGAACTTACAGAATGGAAGGAAAACAAATGCAGGGAAGTGTAAGTCATGGGATGAGGTCACACTGTAATAGCAAATCAAAGCAGTTGTTAAGATTCAAACACTGGGGAACTGTACATAAGGAGAGTGAGATCAAATCACCTGTTGTAGTGAGAAGAAAATCCAAACCCCTTATTTAGCACTGAGGTAACAGTCAAATTTGCAAATTGTGTTCTAGAAATGTCCCTCTGCCTAATATATTGGACAAACAGGACAGTGTCTGCACAGAAGAATAAATGGGCACAAATCTGACAGCAAAAATCATGACATTCTAAAGCTAGTGGGTCAGCATTTCAATCTTCCTGATCACTCCATTGACAGTTTACTAATTGCTGTGCTCAGGCAAACAAGGCTTCAAAGAGAAACTACAGAACTGGAAGTCATTTGTAGGTTTGACCCTCTCTCTTCAGGGCTTTAAGGACTTTGGATTTTTTTTTCTCATTACAACAGGTGATTTGACTTCATCTTCCTCTATATCGGTGGTGTCCAACAGTTTTTTTGTTTTTCTTTTATTCTTGACAAAATTGTGGCAAATGTGTTAACACTTTTGCCACATGACAAAAATTTTGCAGCATATACTATATACACCATATAGGACCCAAGGACAGATCTGTGATTGTTAAGGATGGAGAGGTGCTAAATTAAGACAATGTCATTATTTTGTAGCATGCAAATACACTATAGGCACAAAAAAATGGACACTTCTTTGCTGTTTCCCAGTGTTTGAATCTTAACAAATGCTTTGATTTGGTGGTAGTGTGACCTCATCCCGTGACTTACACATCCCTGCATTTATTTCCTTGCATTCTGTAAGTTCCCCCATCTTCAAAGGATCTGACAAAGTGGGATTTTCTCCCACAAAAGTTCATGCAATAAATAAATTTGTTGGTCTTTAAGTGCCACAGGACTCCTTGGTTTTGCTGAACTAGACTAACATGGCTATGCCTGTGGAACTTAAACCTACAGCAGACAGAGATTGGGACTGGACAATGAGATGGATCCCTCCAGTTTTTCTGTTCTTTTCTTTCCCTTTGCTGTACCTGTACCTGACTACTTTCAGAAGCTGTATAGTGGGTTTGATGGACCCGTTGGTCTGACTCCTAAAATGATATTTAAATTTTAGAAGTTGAATTACCAATAGAAAATATGAGTCATCTTCACGTGGGATGAGGTTGGGATTCAGTGGATGTCAAGAAGTAAAGAATGATGCTATATCTCATGCATACAGTACTACCAGAGAACTATAGTTAAGTTAAAGTAGAACCATTCAAATTAAAATTTATCCTGAATCCAAGAAGTAACCCCACACTCTTTTGTAGAAAACGCCAAACTATGATGTAGTGTGCTGGATTCTTCTCTTGAGGCTATTATTCATGGAACTCTACATCTGAAAACAGGTGATAACCTGCTTATTCTTCCTCCTTGACTTCCTCTCTAATATTCTGTTGTTGTGTTTAGGGAGAACAACAATGCCGAAAGGATATTTAACCTAATGCCAGAGAGAAATGCACACTCCTATTGCACAATGATCAGAGGAATGGTGAAGGTACAATTATATCCAGAGCATATCAATTTTGTTGGGCTCTTTTCCAGCTTCCTATGTCTATCTCTAAAACAGTTTTTCTCCTTTCAGCATGGGGCTAGCTTGAAGGCTCATAATTTGTACACAGAATTGCTGAATAATAGACATACTGGTGAGTGTCTTAAGAGTGATGTGATTTTAAAATCCAGTCTTCGGGAATGAAAAGTATTCTGATTTTGTTCTTCTGTTTGTTTTCCATGGCAGTGATGATTGGCGCAGGGGTACGGACCTCAGCTAGATCATGGGAGCTGAATGTGAACTCTGTTTTTTTTCCCCAGTGTGACTGACATCTGGTTTGTTGCCTGGAAAAAAGTTCACATGACAATTTTGCCTAGCACTGAGCCATGTTAGAAATAAGCAATAAGCTACCATGTAAATAACATACTTGTTAGTAAAATATTAGTCATTGTGCAATGAATTTTCTTATCTCCTAGCTGATGTGCACACCTTCAATGCGCTGATTTTAGCAGTCTCAGACATAATGGAAAACTCCCCTGAAAAGTGGAGACTTATCAATGTAAGGAGAAAAGGGTGAGGGAGGGAGGGAAAAGATGGGTTTTTTGGAATGAATGAAGTATATTTTGAATAATACCAGCAAAAAGCTGTCTAAGAAGATGCTAATGTAATTAGTGATTGCAAAGAATATTTTTCAGTTTAATACAAACTTTTAGGCGAAATCCTTATTATTTTGCAAGGGATCTTTGTCCTTTAGAAAATAGCCAGTCAATGAGGTGGTTATGGAATTAAGGTGAAACATGATCAAGCATTTTAAACAAAGCCCTGCACTGAATTTTGTCTACAAATATATGAGAGGAATAAAAACCATGGAGGGAGATGAAATTATTTGAGAAAATGTATGAGGGTCTGACTGTAACTGAAAGTGTTACAGCCAGAAGGAATGTTAAGATGACTATCAGAAAATCTTAGTTGATCTCTATTAATGTTTACACAAGGAAAATTTTATTGCATGCCCATAATTTAAGAAATTTAAACCAAGACAGGATAATGTGCTAGTAAATACATAGTTTTAGGAGCAATCATTCACTGGCAGAGGAGCAGAATAAAAAACCAGGAGAACACCTGCAATTGTATTGAAGTGCTGAATGATGGTGGCTAAAATGCAAAACAGTGTGGTTTTATTTATCTTTTTTTCTTGGCATAGGACTTGCTGAATCAAATGGTTCAACAGAATGTGCAACCAAATTTGTTAACTTTTAATTCTGCGTTGAAAGTCCTGAAGACTTGTGGCGGTTTAGGCAAGAGTGTCTCCATAAAGATGCTGATGGAAATGAAAGCACTTAACCTAGGTAAGACAGAGCCCTAGAATCTGTTAGCTATTCATAATGCTACTTCCAAAATTGCACATTTTATAGGTTGATGGCCAGAGAAGTTTTGAGGCAGGACATAATTTAGTAATAGCAATTTCTTCCATCAAGCTTTTCCTCCATAGATCTCACAGGCCTTTACAAAGGCCCTCAGTATCATTATCTTCATTTTATAGATGGGAGAACTGAGGCACAGCTCTGAGACAACCTGGCAAATCAGTGCCAAAACCTGGAATTGAACTTGAGTCCCTTCCAGTCTTAATTAGTATTTGCAAAGTACTGTACAACTGATTAATAGCTTAGAGACGTGACTGAAGAGACACAATTCTGAGAGTTTAAAACTTTGACAGTGCCAAGCAGCAGTGTTGCTTGGGCATGTTTAAAACCTGGAGTCCAATTCTGTAGTCCTTAAAGCCAATGAGACTTTTGAGTTTTCCACAGACTGCAGGATCAGGCCTCACATGGGTTCAAGTAAGACTCATGTGTAAACAAATAAATTAGAGGAGCAATGTGTTACATCTGTGTAATACTGGTCACCATAATTGTTTGTTTGACTCTAAGCTTTTCAGGGCAAGAATTTTCTCTTGTGGGGCGTGTGTGTTGGTGTGTTGCCTTGGCCCTGATCTAAACTGGAACCTTTATGGTGCTACTATAATACAAGTAATAAATCATATGCAGTAAAAGAGAGGGGTGAACTTTTAGCCTGAGGGATGCATCTGCTGTTTGTTAGGCCATATGTGGTGGGGATTGGGGAAGGGGTGGGACTTATAAGATAAATAGTAAATAGTAAATACATAAGAAATAAATATACAGGGGAATAACGTAAAAACAAATAAAAGAAAATAGAGTGAATAATAAATAAAATACATTTTTTATTTATAAAAATTAAGGGAAAATAGGGTGGAGTTGGGAGGAAGGCGCAGTCAGTGTGCTCCAGCCAGGAGAACACTGTGCCCTGGGGAAGTGGTTGCTGCCATCCAGCTAGGGCAAAATGCCACTGCACGGAGGGAGGAATGGCAGCCATGCACTTGGCCACAAACCAAACTCAGCTGGTGGGCCAGATGAAACACGCAGGAGGCCCGTATGCGAGCTGTGTGCCGTGGTTTGCCCAGCTCTGCAATAAAGCATACAGTTTCCTTATCTCTGCAGTAGAAGTTCCTGCAGTTCAGATTTTAAATCTTGGCTTGCTTATGAGTTAACTTGTAAAAATAATGCAGATAAATATGAACTATGCTGGAGCAATGTGGCTTAATAGAAGTAGGTCTTGTCAAAATAAAAAAAGCTTCAGTTTTTATTTTAAATGAGATTCACTTAGCACCTCAGAAAAGATGTTGGAAAAAAACTACATAATTATTCTGAGGTCTGGAAAATACTCTTTCACAAGGAGAGGCTTGAGCTGAATCTAGTCATTTTGTCCAAGAAAAGGTTCCAAGGTGACGTGATCCATGTGCCTGTGTGGGAAGAAGATTCTGATAAATGGTGGCTGAATCCAGCAGTTAAAGGCATAACAAGATAGACTTGCTCAAAGCTGAAACTAGATGCAACTAATTTTTAGTTTTAATATATGCTCACTAGTGATGGTAGTTGGTCATTAACACAGTTTGTCCTGAGATGTGGTTGAGTCTGTATCCCATGGAGTCTTTGTATCAGTACAAGCTATCTTTCTAAAAGAGACACTCTGATTTAACCAAAAATTATGAACTTGATTACTGGTTGAAAATCTGTGCCCTTTGTTTTGCAGGAGATAGATGATCAGTGGTCTTAATTTATGAATAACTGTACATCTGTAATGTGTAACATAGGATTGTGTGTGTGGAAGGAGTAGTCAAATGGACTGTTAATGACATATGTTCTAAATGCGGCTTCTTTTACTGCCCTGATTTTAAGTGGTATAATAATATGGTTAATGCCCTCTCTAGGGCAATGGTTTTCAAACTTAGGGTTGCAGACCCTCAGGCACTGGGTCACAGCACCCTCTGCTGCCGCTAGTAAAAGACTGAAATGCATTGCTCAAAGTTCTAATTGTTGGGTCACAGTGTAAATGATTTTTTTCAACTGGGTCCTAAGAAGAAAAGTTTGAAAACCACTGCTCTAGGGCCAAGTGAGAGGGTGTTGTCCGTTTTGTTTTGGCTTTTTTTGTTGGTTTTTTTAATTTTCAGTCTGAGACCTTTGCTATTAATAAATCTTTTGTAGAAGCACTGATATGAATAGACAAAATATAAAACCTTTTTATGCAGTGTCATTTGCTGTTACTTTATAGCTCAGTTGTCAGCTTTTCCTAGTTCCATTTATAAGGCTGACTTGAGTGTCTGTACATTTCAGAACCCAGCCTTGCAACATATGAACATCTCCTTAATGCATTTTATAAAGCAGGTATGTACAACATAAACTTGCTCTGTGTCAGTTACAAACTGTTTTGAGTGCCTAAAAATGGGCTCAATGAAAATAATCTGATAGTAGGAAAATACTTTCACTCCTATCAGTTATTTGGGCAGCACAACAATCAAAGGGGGCTCCTATCCTGTGTTAGGAGGGGAGGTTTCTTTCTAGCAAATTTTCTGTGGGGATGGAAAAGATACCCTTTCCACTTTGAAATCATCAACACAACTCAGGGCCTTGACTATGCATTAGTGAGAAAATCCTGCACTCTTGGTGGAAGCTGTAAACACAGCATTAAACTGGACATGAGCTAAGCAATAGTGCAGAAGCACGGGTTGGAGAAGGGCAGAGGTCTGACCTATGGAATCTACCACCCCATGGTCCATTAGCCCAAATCCCTGTGAGTTGGGAAGGAAAGCATGAACTGGTCACTACTGCAGTTCACAGGCTGTAATAATGCTTGAGGTCAGCTGCACTAGTGTCTGGTTGATTGCACTGGATTTTTGTCCGTTCATCCCATCAAACCCTGTGGCAAATTTCCTGCCCTTGAGGCCTGTTTGCTTGGCCTTTGAGTGGGGATTTTGTCAGTTAGGAAATATCTACATTTCAGAAACCATCCCATTGTGCTATGTAAATCTAGTGTCTGCTGGGCAGCTTTTAATTTGCACAAAACTGTAGCTTATTTGGCTCAGCAAATAATGGTGAGAGGGAGAAAAAAGAACCATTACTTGAACTGCTTTCAGAATCTCACCTGCCTCCATGTCCTGGGTGCTTTCACTAGACTTGTGGTTACTTTGTCAATGAACTGTGTAACGCAGCTAAGATCTGATAGTTCCATGTATGCTTTTGCCTGTTTTTCTATCTGTCTAAGGCTCATTGGACATCATATATGACGTGATGGAAGAAATTGAAGGAAAGGCTTTTGTCGTTCAGGATCCAGATGACGGTAAATATTTTGGTGTGTCTGACAGCTTGCTGTCTCTTCTGTGTAATAAGCATAAGTGAGCTATCCAGTGAACTGAAAATAAATCCAGCAGGCAGAGAGAAATCTGTGTGTCATGATCTTGTTGTATTACTAATTTGTCCACTTCTGACGAAGTAGTAGAATATTTGTTGTTGATGTGGAGCACAAAGTACCAGATGACTTGAAGGTGTGACATGTTAGTGACACAGCATTTCCTTCCTTGTGGGCCAGTATGGAGAGGAGCAAGTGGGAAAGCAGCACTGTACATACCTGCACTAGAACAGCTTCTGTTATTTCCAGAAATTTACTGCATTTCTTGATGTTTGTTGGGCTTATCTTTTAGAACTCTAGACGACTCCTAGCCCTGGTCTCAAAATTCTGTGAAATAAAGCTTAATGAAAAAACCATAAAACTCTAATCTTGGCTGAGTGGGGAAGGACAAAGATTCAGAATGTGTCACACATGTCTTGTTGCCATCACTCTACTGGGTGGATCTGAATAATGGACAGAAAAGGCAGTATGTGGACGAGTGCTGTGGAAAAGAAGCTAGTTCTTTGCTATATTTGCCCCCAACAAAGTCTGTTTCTGAAAAATGTCGATTATTGGAACTTTGCTTGTCTGCTAAGCTACTCTGCCAGAAATTTTCTTCTTCCTGGAAAAGTAATCTACAGATGGTCTGCCATATTTTCTCCTCTTAATGCTGATCTAAAAATCTACACCCCTGAGCAGTGAAGTTCAGATGGCCTGAGTGTCCATGTAGGCATTGTTGGGTTGATGGAAGAATGATTCTGTCCACTTAACTGAGGAGATCTCAAACTTTTTTTTGATGGAACCCCAATTTGCAAATTTTCAGATTCTGATGACATCCCCTGCATGCCATGCCACCCTTACCTGCTAGCAGCTCACAACCCCCCATAATACTTCATGACCCTATGAATAGTCACAATCCCAGTTTGAGACTTCCTAATGGCTGTCATTTCTCAGGGAGGTGGATTGGCTGCATCAGTGGGAGAATACCTATGCTGATGGGAGGCAATGTCTATGCCATGGTGGGCTGAATCCTGCCCAATGCCACTAGGCTGCTCTCCCCCACCTTCTTTTGCTGCACCAGGCCAGGGCCTGGGCCAGGGTCATGGCTGGTACTGCCACTGTGCTGCCCCCTTCCATCCTCCTGCCCAGCACTGCATCACTCTGGGGCCAGGACTGGTGCTATGCCACCCCCTTATGCCCTCCCAGCTGGTGCTGTGCTGCTCCGGGGCTGGCACTGCACCACCTCCTTCTCTTCCTCCACTCCCCCCACCCCCAACTAGTGCTGTGGCACTCTGGGGCCAGCATTGCCATTGCACTGTCCCCTTCTGCCCCCCTGAGCTGCCCCATTTCCTCCCCCACCATTTCCCCCCACCCCTAGCCCAAGGCAGGGTCTCCGCCACCACCACTGGCCCACCTCTGAATATTATTTCCAACCTGCAGTCTACACTAAAGCGCTACAGCACTGCCAATGTAGTGTTTGAGGTGCAGATAATCCCTTTAATGCTTTATATAGAAGTTTTTTGACCCTTTTATACTGTTTTTCCCTCCATCCCATTTCCTGCACTGGTTCTGCTGTTTATCAGCGCAGCTCCTTATGTTGGCTGGAGAGGGCTCGCAGAGTGACCAGACTGATGTCTTCCATCTTCAAACATCTGATGAAGTGAGATTTTTCTCCCACGCAAGCTCATTGCAGTACTTAAATGTTAGTCTTTAAAAGTGGCACCAGACTCTTTATTTGGAAGGTCTCAATCCTTGATGAACATTCATGATGTCCCAGGAACTAAAGACCCAGAGTCTTATCCCAGAATGATTGCTTTGTGGCAGCCTAATGCGTTGTGACTTACACCAGTGGCTCCTAACCTTTTCAGTAACACAGTACACTTGTATGAGACAACTTGACAGCACACCCACTTTTTTCAGTTGAATTGATTGCCACATAAATGTCACATTTACTTATGTTTACTTTGGTTACAGTCTTAATAGAGAGGTTTGCGACACAATCAGTACAAAAAGCTAAAGAAGTTCAAGTGCATTAATGTTTCAAATCCACTGGAAAAAATGAACATTATCTCAATTTTGCCTTTTGACCACCTGCATTTAGAAAGTTCACATTTTAAAGCTGAAAGACAGATACCTCGCTTTAAATTTGATGATTAATTTTCTCAAGTTTTATGAGTTGTGATTTTGGTTGGATAGAATATTGTTTAAGATGAAACAACGTTTGCGTCACATTAGTTTTCATTACCTTTGTACAAAATTTCCTGTCACACTTAGACAGTTTTCATGGCACACCAATATGCTATGGCACACCAGTTGAAAACTACTGCCTTAGCCCACAAGGACAGTCTAATTTTGCCTTTAGAGCTACTTGAGACACTTGTTCATGTCAGATATGGTTCTGAATGAGTGAAATGCAATACTGATCATTGAAGGAAAAGAGTAACTGAGCAAAAATTAGCACTTTGCTGACTTCCACAGTGCTCCTTTGGAATCACAAAAAAAGTCACTTTTGAATAAAGCGATGATGATTGGCGCAGGGGTACAGACCTCAGCTGAATCATGGGAGCTGAATGTAAATACTTCTCTATCCTGCATGTTGTGGGGCATCTGAGAATATTTACATGAGACTTGTGCCTAGTCTGAGCTGCTTTAATTAAACTCTTAAAAAACCCAGAAACAATAATCCAGTCATACACGTCTCTGTATAAAAGTTCTCAGCTTACTTTTGGAGACTTGCAGCCATTCCTTAAACTTAGCACTTTTACTAAAATAGAGTCTTGTGCCTGTTGAATGCATTACAGTATAATGTCATGCTCTGTGTAACTGGAAAAGCCTCTTCCATCTCCTGAAAGACCATGTCAGAGAGCTGTTTTAAGTATTTCTCAAAACTAGATATTATTTGATTGGTTCTTTTTTTTTTTTTCCCTTTCAGACAATTTCTTTTACAGAGCTATGCTAACAGTAAGTATTTGTTGCTTGTATTTAACACCTCCAACAAATTCCTCCATTTCGCTGCCTACCTCTGGGCCTCTAAATCTGGTTCAGAATTGCCTATGGGCATTCTGAACCCCCAGTAGCGCCACCTTCTCCATTTATTTCTCTTGCTTGCTCATCCTATTCCACCATCTTTGGCTGCCTCCTTTAGTCCTTCATTTCCCCCACTGTTTTGTTTGTACCTTCCAATCTGAAACTCTGTTCCTGTCCTGTCAGCTGCTGAATCAGTAACCACTATGGGCCATGACTCTAAGGCCTCTGGCGTAAAACAGATAAAGGGATAAATTTTTTTTCTGGACCTTATTTCCCGGAGTACCATATGCTGTCTGATCACTTTCACGCTGCCCAAAACATCATCATCATACCCATTTGTTTAATTTGTCCTAAAGTGGCGCCAGCCAAGGAAACAGTTAGCCTGTCACTGCACTGAATAGCTCTTCATGTTGTCGTCAAATTTTCCTTTCACCATCAGCTCACATGACACCATAAAAGAATGAAAAGTAAGTGGTGTACCAGAGCAACTTAACTGAGTGTTCATTTGTTTTGCAGTGCCTCAATCTTAAGGATATTGAACTTGCATATAGGGTGGATAAACTATTGGAAACCGGAGACAACTGGAAACTTGTAGGTGATATGAAGCAACAGAATGCCTATTAGTAAGTTTTTGGCACAGCTACATTTACTACCATTAATGCATTAACAATTCTGCTTATTTTACTTAGATATAAACCAATTTTTAATAAAGTAGGATTTGAAACTGAACTATTCTTTATGAAGATGACTTAAGCATCAGCTAGGTAATGAATTTCTTTGAGTGTTGTCCCTGTGGGTGCTCCACTTGTCGGTGTTGCATGCTGCAGCACCTTCAATTGGAGATTTCCACGTGTTTGTGTTGCTGAGTACTGATTTGGGTGGAAAAAGTTCCTCACAAAAATGTCCTGCTGTTAGTCTTTAAAAATGATTTTTTGATGTTCACTTGTTGTGGATACTAGACTTCTGACAAATCTAAAAGGGTAGGTTTGGGGCTATTTTATCAAAGTGATACTCTTTCCCATAGTGATCTCCTCCTGTCAAGGAACTGAGAACAGTTGGGAGTGGAAGCTGTTATATGATGGTGGGAATAGGTTGATTATGTTACACTGCTCTTTAATTCTGCATTCTAATCTGGCTGTTGGCACATGTTAATTTTTTTCATCCATTTCTATGTGAACATATAGCCTGCAGCTACATGGGCGAGATACTAGTTCCTGGATCCCAAGCCTAGGTATGTCACAAGGCAAGATGAATAATACTTGCAGAGCTTTGTGAGGTTCTTACCATCGTGATTCTAACCAGCGCTGCCACTCACATCAACCAAAAAGACCTCCTCCTCGCTGATACTCTTCCTCAGGGTGCCAGGCACAGGACTCACCTGTTACCCCTCTGCCTAATGGGTATCTTTTTTTGTGGGAGCTGGGTGCCAATGTCTGTGCACCACTGGCCTGTCACTCGACCACTCTCCTCAGGATTCTGCCAGCAGTAACTGTTTCGCTCGCCATTGCCCATACCTTCATGCCAGGCCATCCCCCTCCAGTGTCCAGCTGGTGACACGGGGTTGTCACAGAAATTATCAGGTTTGCTACACTTAAAGGAGCAGTAGAAACACTTCAGCTTACTTGATTCAGCTGAATATCAGCTCCAATGTAACAATCTGGCACCATAATCTACTTGTAGTGAAACAAATTGATTAGTATGAATTAAATTGGAAGAGAAAGTGAGCCAGGGTACTAAGAGCAACAAGTTGTAAGTCACACAGAAGTATAACATGATTTTGAGCGGCTGAGACTGAGCAGGCTGCAGCCCTTGTGCAAAGACCTAAAGAAGGGCTCTTTGTAGCTCCAAAGCTCATTTCTTCCACTAACAGAATTTGGGTCAACCTCACCCATCTTTTGTGTGTCTTCCTGGGACCAACATAGCACAAAAACATTGCAAACAATCCTCATCTAAGGCAGCCTCATCTCTAAGCCTTTTCTGCAGCATTTCAGCTTGATGGAGATCCCGTTTCCATGGATGCAGTCACACTACCTCATTGCCCCCTAAAGAGGTGTTTTGGTGCTACCTTCTTGTACCCCAAAGTCATTTTTTGTCCACAATCAGATCACCCCCTGGGGTTCAGATTCTGGCTTGCTCTCCTCTATTGAGTTTGCCTTCTCTCCTCCCTCTACCACCTGTCATTCCTGTGCACTTTATGTCCAAATGGAGCTTGCTTTGCTTTGTGTTGGCTTTACAGTGCTTAATTTCCATCAGAGGCTGTGGGTAGGTGATTTCACATCCCTTTGTCAGGCAAAACTATCTTGTCAGCCCTTCCTGACACACAGTCTAAATATGTTTTCAGTACATACGTACAGCTTCTTAAATAGCACCCATACCAAAGTCCGGCAATGATTAGAAGGATCAGTAATGACATAAGCTTCCATTAGACACCTCATAAACCTTTCTAGGTAAATATTGTGAGAGCAATGTATCAGATGTTGTGAGTTTGTCAGGCCTCATAGCAGTTACTGTTCTAAAACAAAAACAAAGTCCCACTTGGTCAGGTGCCAGAATGGAAAAAACTTCCGGGGGGGGGGCCTTACAACATGGGAGTGAAAGGTGTTTCATAAGGTTTTTTTCCTCCAGTGAAAGTTTTCTCCACTCTGGCATCTGATGAAGAAAAACTCCTCTCTTCTTTTACAAGACTCTTCGTTTGTTTTGGTTTTGCTAGAGTAAACTAACACGACCACCCTTCTGGAATTTGTTCCAAAACAGTGAACCCTTTGGTAGATGACATTGAGGGGGTCCTAGTATCACATCTACCAAAGACATTATTTTTTCAAAGCTGATCTTGTTTAATGTCCAGTCTAGCTAACCATGGAAATGTTCCTTCATTCAGATCTGAGTGCTGCTCCCTTTCAGCCAGTCTCATTACTACTGAATTCCGATTAGATGATTTTTTTTTTTTTCTTTCTGCAGTAAACATTTCTTTACTCTGTTGTGTCTGATGGAACAACTTGATGTCGTACAGAAGTGGTATAAAGAGCATGTCCCTTCGGTAAGGTGGTATCTCCAGGTATCTGGGCAGCCCTAGTGTTCAAGCTATAAATGTGGAAGAGCAAGGCAGTCATACCAGGCTTAACATCTGTTTCCGTTCATCAGGTCTTCTACCCAGATGTTCAATCAATGTGTAATTTCCTTCAGGCGTTGGATGCAGCCAGCCATTTGGAAATGATCCCTGAGATTTGGGAAGGTTAGTGGTAACTTGATTTCTTGGTTGCCTGTAGTGAGCCCTGATTAAAAGGGGGTAAGGCAGAATACTAGTCATTGGAGGGCTGTGTAAACACCTCCTGGTTTTGGTGAGAGCCACTCGTTACTGCAGTGCGTCATGATAGCATGATGCTTGCGTGATACTTCGTTCTGCTTGAATTTTCAGAACACAAGCTCACAGCCAGGATAGCCTCTCAGTGCAACATCAGGACATCTTAGTGTGGTACTGAAGAGGACAGAAGACAAATAGAAGTTGTACAGTTAGTGACACTGTTCACTGAAGGGGGAAGTACATGGCTGTCCCTTTAAATCAGCAATGATGATTGGCGCAGGGGTACAGACCTCAGCTGCATCATGGGAGCTGAATGTAAATGTTTCTGTCCTGCATGTGGTGGGACAAATGAGAACATTTACATGAGTGGTGCCTTCATCTGAGCTGCTTCTTAATGTCACTATTAACAATTTCCTTCCTCCTCCCTTGAGAGGGAGTCCTGGGTTTAAGATGCAGAAAGGCTCCTCAGGTGGCTCCATTGCTGACCACTCACTCTCTCTCCTTTCAGAGACCAAACGGCTTGGGTTAGCCAACAGACCTCAACCGTTGGAGGAGATGTTGGCTCTGATGGCCCGGGAGACACACCCTCAGGAGGTGAGGCTCATGAAATGCTCTTTGCTGTCACCCTGACTTGACTGCATCTAGGGATGGTAGAGATTAACACTGAGTGCAAAATATTAGAGGAACTAGGGCCATTCTTGCAGCAGTAATCCTAGATTTCCATTTGCTATATAAAGACTCACCACAAATAACACAGGCCTATCTATCAAGATTAATAAAAGGCTACTCAGAAGGGTTCTAGGTGCCTTTATTCATTTGAGATTTTAATATATGGCACACATGCCCAGTATCCTCCCAAAAACCAGGAAAGGGGAAAACCTGTTTCAGCTTTCAACATGCACTTTCATTTTCAAAAATAGGTCTGCTTTTCAGTATGCCGTGACAGTCAGCAGATTAGACTTTTGGAGCAGCATGAGAAAGGGGCATGCACGCCAGGATTCAAGTGGGTTCTTCAGGAGAATAGCCTGCCAGCAACTCATTTTCTTCTAAATGGAGAGAGGTTCAGGCCAGAGGTCTGACCAGGAACAAGAATAGATTTCTTCCTGCTAGAATTCATTTGCCCTTTGTTGGTGCATGTCTGGTTTCTTATCTCTGAATTTGTAGGAATGAGGAGCTGAACTGAAAGTTGTTATTGTAACTCCTTTGACTTCAGTAGAGTTGCACCAGGAATAAACTTGACCCAAAAGGGTATGACCAAGGAGTCTATAATATAGACCATTGGTTCCCAACCTTTTCTCTGCTGGGGCACACATTGATACCTTCAAATTTTTCGAGGCAAACCACGATTAAAAAACTAATGAATATTGAAGTTAACTTAAATTACTTATGAATATTCATGAACCATGGCACAGCGTTTCGGAAATGCTGCTATGTGGGGTAATAGGGGTGGCAAAACGGGAGGTCAGGAGTCGTATGCAGTGGCAGGAGTGAGTGTGGGGAGCAGGGCAGGGGTGGCAACAGAGGAAAAGGGGAGCCGTGTGGGGAACAGCACAAGGGTGCTGAGAGAAGAAGGGAGAGCAAAAGTGGCTTTGTGGAGGGGCAGAGGAAAACCTGGGGAGTGGGAAGGTAGGGCAGGGGAGCATGGCGCAGCACCCATTTCCCACATCTCCACAGTGGCTCCCTGCCACCCAGGGCAAATCCTCACCCCACTGCTGCTTCCTCCCACACCAGTGGGTCCCTTCCTCTCCTCCCCCAGCCTCCTGCTGCCTGTGACGGGCTGTCCCATCACTGCAGGGGCAAGAACTAGCCCTCCAACTCCCAGCTACGCTCGCCTGCACACAGCCGCCCCACCCCCCGGCTACACACCCTCTGCTACATGCACCTGCCCCGCACGACCCCCAGCAGTCCTCCCTCCCAAAGCTCATACCTCCGCTGTTTGCAGGCTGCCTGACAGGAGCTGCTTCACCCTGCAGGGGGAGATTCACACATTCCCAGCCTCCTCCAGCTCTCTGCTGGCTGGGCTTGAGGTGGAGCAGGGTTTAAGGTGGAGCCACGGGAACCCTGCATCCTGGCTGTTCCTGCTATTTTTAGGGGGATCCCTGGAACTCCATGTTCTGGTGCCTTCCTCTATTTTTAGGGGGGGCCAGAACTGCCTGCCTAAAAACAGGGGCCCTGGAACTGTTCCAGTGCCTTCCCTCTTACTTTAACCCCTACCTTTTCCCAGCTCTGCACAGCCCACATGGCTGGGCTGAGCAGGGAGGGTACTTTAACTCCAGCTCTCGGAGATGCTTCCAGCACACTTTGGGTGTTGTCACAGCACACTGGTTGGGAACCACTGGCATAGACTTGACATTCGACTTACTGAGAGAACCTATTTTTCTTTGGAGGAGATGGGTGACACTTACAGGGAGTGAGATGCATAATTGCCTTTCGAAAATCTCCCCGAAGTTTTATTAAAAAAATATGGTAGATGCTCATGACATGCCTGATGCCAATGGTGCAATGTTTTAAACATCATCTAGCAGTATCCCCCTTTCTTGCCTTAGTGTATAGTGTCTTACAATTGCAAAGGTGTTTAAAAATCAGCTGAGAGCCTTCTAGTGGAGCTATAGGCAATTATGTGATAAAAGTGCCACTAGACTATTTTTTGTTCTGTGGAGCTGTCTTCCTACAAAAGAGGTGTATGGAAGATAATGTCACTGGTAAACAAGAGGCATCACAAGTTACAGAGGTTTTGATGCTAATCCAGTGGTTGTCAACCACTGTGTCAGGACACATTACTATGTCACCAAACAGTGGTAAATGTGTCCCAGAGAGCTGGGGAGATGACTGGATTAGGCCTGGGATGGATGGGCTACTGTGACCTGTAGGGTTGTGATATGCCACCAGGCATGTTGCAGCCTGCAAAAGGTCAAGAACCACTGCGCTAATAGAATAATCTCTTCACAGACTCAGATGTCGTTTGCCAACTGTGCTGCAGAAATCAAACATGCCATTGAAAGTGAAGGAAAATACCCTTTAAAATGGACAGCTAGTGCTTTGAGTGACACGACCTTATTATTTGCAAGAGCAGGCAGAATCCAGGAGGCCTGGTAAGTGTGTGGCTGCTGTGCATTTATATTCCACTTGCTCCCTCAATATCTCCAATACCAGTTTTAATTGCAGATGGTAGAACTGTGACATGAAGGTGCTTTTAGACACTATTATAAATGGGAATAAAACCTGCTAATTCCTGGTATTTTTACTTGATGTTTGTCTTCTGTTTTGGCACTGACTGATTTAAGGTTTACAGTCCTCCCCTGAACAAGATGATCTGGAAGTAAATACAGTAGCTGGCATAGGGAACATCCTAAATACTTGCATTCAGATAATTACATGCGGCAACATTTTTTGCAACTGCACCAAGAAAATTAGCCAGAGTATTTTACTTTTAGAACTGTTGGGTTTTTTGAAAGACTTCTAACAATGGAAAACGTTGCCATAAAAAAGGGTTTCTATTCAAAACAATGTGTCAGATGTCCACTCCCCAGTTTTGGGGTCTGATCCAACCCCTATTAAAACACAAGCTCCCACTGATTCACTTTGATCAATACGTTTGGGAACAGAGCGGACCAAGCAGTGGTAGGTGCATCAGTTTGAATTTTTTTTAAAGCTCTTCAGTTTTTTTCTAAGTGCGCACCCAACACTTGCCCCTAAAGTGACATTTTTCATAGTATAATGAAGACTATGGCAGTCATAAATCAGTCACTCCCTTTAGTCTGCAGATAAAATAATTGAATATTTCAAAATGTGTTTACCAAACAACACACAGAAGGGTCTACTACAAATTGTGGGGCTCATTAAAGATCTTTTACTGATGTTCTGAGGATGAGATTGATATGCAGTATTTTTTTCTTCAAACAGGAGCACACTGACACTCTTTGAAAAGAAAAGTAGAGTCCCCAGGTGAGTTATTTAGTGATCAGACTTCAGGTGGCAAATCTCACACAAGATTGCATAGGTCTTGCATGTGGTTCTAGGTGACAGTAGCAGTTTGTAGTCTTGATTTTTCACACCTTAAGTGTGTGAACACTTAACGGTTTTTATTTGAGTGAGAACCGAGCTCTAAACAGGGCTCAGCAATAACTCCATTCACCCCAAGCTCCTGTTCCTCTGTCTCCAGGTCTTAGAGGTCCTGCCTAGTGCAGGGCTGCTTACAGTGTTGTGTATAAGCATATGTGCTCCTCACTTAGCTCTTCTGAAGCACTGGCCAAACTGCTTGCATGAAAGGCAGAGGTAAACCTCCCCAATTTTAGGGAGAGCATTTGGGCCAGATCTGAGCACTTCTGAAAATCTCTCCTTAAGAATTCAAACTTTCTCTAAAGTATCAACAATGGAAGGTAATTATTAAAAGCTTGTGTGTGCTGGGGCTCAGCTTATTCTTTCCCAGTCCAGGCGTCTCCCACTCTGCAGAGTGTTCACTCTTTGCTTCTTGCTTGCAGTGACACCATGATGGACGAGGTCTTGACCTGCATGAAACAAAGCAACAATCCAGATCTGGCAATTCAGCTAGTAAAGCTGGCAGCTGCCTTCAGCTTGCCTACAACTGCAGCGCTTAGAAAGAGGGTGATGGAGGAGTTTGAAGTGTCTGAAGAGCAGAAGTAAGATGGATTGTCTTACGTATTTATTCCACTTCCACTGTCAGTGGTAACTAGGGAAGTCTCTGTAGCACTTTGCAAAAGGCCCAAGGGCGAGTTGGCTTGTAGAGTATCAGACAGAAGACCCCAAAGTTAATCCCATGCCCTACTGTGACCACTTGTGAAGAAAGACCATTTACCAAAGTGATTAGATTTCAAGTTTTAGGGCGTCTCCTGACACACTACCAGGATGTAGTTATAGGAAAACTTCATAGAACAACAAAACAGAACACCACCTCCTTTTCCATGTTATTGAGGATGATCCTCCAAATCAGGGGAAGCTGAATAAACTCACAGTGGAGCTGCATCTAATGGGACTTTCAACTTGCATCTTTAGGGGCTTAAGTAATTTTTATGAACATCTGGCCGTTTGTGTTTTGTCAGAGTAACCCAAAAAGGTGGCCTAAATTTCCTGGTGACTGGGGACTTTTGGGTGCGTAGCATGAGACCACTTTTAAAAGCAGCTAATTTAGCAGGCAGGGAAAGATGTCAAGGTGGGGCACCGCCTGAAACTTCGTGCTGTGTTCTCTCAGCTCAGTGCATCATAAAGTAGGGTCATACCATGAATAGGCAATGCATTTAGCAGGCTTCCTAGTGTCTGAGTTGAGTGTTCCTTTTTAAATGTCTCACTTGTAAGAAACTGAATAAACTTGTAAGGAACTATAAAATTAAGATTTTTCTTCTGAAAAATCCCCTCTGAAAAGGGCACTTGGCTTATGTGTGGATCAGGAGCCAGTGTGTCAGAAATAGAAGAAATCTGGTAGAACAGCAAGGGAGCAGCCCCAGCCCATGCTGGGAGTTTTGAAATCTCCTCTTGTGAGCAGGCCCAGGGAGGGAGCTGTAGCATGTGGTTTGGCTGCTGGGGCCAGGAAAGGGGGTGTTGGGGGGGGGGGGTCAGCC
>ML681996.1:47506424-47544047 GCA_007922195.1 Podocnemis expansa
ATTTGTGGTGCCAAGGGTCAGCTTATGCATGGATTGGCTTATAGATGAGTATATACAGTAGATTCAAGAAAATTACTGGAACAGCCATAACTTTTTACACCCTAGTGGAAAGGAAGCACTTATTCTGCACATTTAAGTTGTTTCCCTGAGGTTATTCTTTGGGCCTAGTCCAGCCTGGCTCCTATTCCAGCCCACTTCTCCCTCCTGCTGCATAAAGAGTTTTAGGTAGGGGAACAATTTGACAGTTAAATTGCACGTTTCCTCCCCGGGAATGCTCTGGACTTCACTGACCTACAAAAACATTGCCCTTGAGTGTGACTAGAAGCTCTGTTTCTAGGGCTTTCCCTGTGAAATAAAAAATGGAAGCAGTTTCTCACTGCAATTGCCTAGCTGGGCCCTGCTTCAGTGAGCTGAACTGATCATTTTACATCTCTTCAACCCTTGCCTATGACAGACTAAAAGATGCTACACGGAAGCAGCTACCCATCACTATCCTCATACCACCTAGGAGAGACAAAGAAAGCTCTTCGCTGGTTTGAAGAGGGGATATATGTTTAAGGACTAGAACACATCTATGTGAACCTAATTGGGCCAGTTATATGCTTTCTATTGATTTTAGTCTGAATTTAACACAGCGTCAATCAGTGTCTTCTACATTCCTACCCCTCGATGCGGTCAGTGTATTGTGTTAAGTTATGCTGTAGCAAAGATGTGATCTGTGAAGACTTCTTTAGGGGCTTGCTTATACTGGGACATCTCTGCGTTTGGCTTCAGGAGTGGGCTTAGAGGCCAGAGCTGTGATATGTTGTGTACTAGGAGCCTCCATCAACATTGCAAGCTGGAGTTGTGATTCTGCCGCTAAAACATCCATGCCTGTAATGCTCAGAAAAACTTGTTTGCCCTGGTGACCTTGTGTTCTAGCAGGTACAGCCTTGTGAAACTTACTGGTTCCCTTTTAACTGTGAGCAAAGTGTCTCCAGCACATCCACAGCTCACAGGAGAGAGTTTAACAGACCTAGCAGGGCATCTTTCTAATCTCCCTACTCTGACTGATCCTTTGATGGAAAAGGGTCACATGTGGATAGTACAAAGAACTTTGGGGCACAAATTTAGTCTATCTTTTGACTGGTAATACTTGATTGTTCCATAGCTTCCAGTAAAAGTAAAGGTTAAGCTCAGCCCTGCACACTTCTGAGAGGATTAAAAGTTACAGCAGCAACAGAGAGGGGGGAGTATGGAAAGATGCTACTCTATGACAGTTTGAATAGCCCCTAAGCCCTATAGTTACATGCAAGAGGAAAACTGCAGCCAGCCTGTCATGCTTGATTAGACAAATAAAGCAAGGGCAGTTCTCCTCTCTTCCTTTACCCCAGTTGCCATAATTTATAGCTTAACAAAAACAGTGCCATGAACAAGCCTAGTCACTTATTTTCAGTGTTGTCTATCAGGGAAGATTACTGCTGGTGATTTCCTGCCACAACTAGCCATGGTTACTATTAATTTAAACAGTTCCTAGGGCATTGATTTCAAATTAAAACAACCTTTTCAGAAACCACTCCCCCTGGTTTTGTCCTGGGCCTCAAACATGGCTAGAGCCTTCAGAACTTTCCCCTACTCTTGCTTGCATCCGTGAGGCCTGAGGATACAGCTAGAGTCTTGGCATAATAGCTTGGATTGCTACTGTACCATTCTGCTACTGCTCTTAAGTTCATGGAAAGCTGAAAGAGCAGGCAGACTTTTTCTGTAGGACCACACAAACTTTTCCAAATAAGCAAGTTCTCTTGGGGAGAACTGACATGCCAACAGTGTAGAGATGAGGCTCTAGTCCTCTGTTCTAGTTAAATATCCCACTTTTGTGTTCAATTTTCAAGTACAGGGCAAAGTTAACTACACACAATGAAACAAAGGGGGAAAAAATACTCCAATTGAACTAGTTAACACCAAAGAGGGGTAAATAGTCATGAACAGGTCTACTTCACCATCTTCTGCATCAGAAATAAAACACAGTAAGATGGGTGCACCTGTAGCATGTTTTAGAAATAAATGAAATATATACTTGATGCCACAAGACAGTGCCTGATTAATGTGGGTGGTTTGAAACCAATTTGAGAGTTGATCCATTCCACAGTGATTACCATTGCTCCTGAAAGTGAGGTAGAAAGTTCCTTACTCCTAACAGACTTTGAATGTGCAGAACATGGAGGAATTTGGGAAACCTAGCTGCCTCCATTTCTTACGAGGCTGAAGGTCAGACTTCATGTATTTGATCCATATTTCATGTTTATTATGGTAGGTGAGTTAAGTATCTTTCAAGACTTTTTTTTGGTTACACATTGTCACTGACACCATTCTGCAAATATCTGGAAACTTTCTGTCCAAGTTACAGATCTGCTGTCTACAGACTACTAAATGAAAGTATTTTCTTACACAGTGAGGATGGACTTGCATAGATAACTCTCTCAGTTATGCTCATGTTATCAGCCTGGTGCTATTTAAAATACAACTGCAAGAATCACATCAGGACCAAGTACCCTCTTAAACCATCCCTGGCAGGTCCTTGTCTAACCTGCTCTTAAAAACTTCCATTGATGGAGATTCTACAACCTGCCTAGGCAACTTATTCCAGTGGTTAATCACCCCAATAGGAATTTTCCCCTGCTGTCCAGTGTAAACCTCCCTTGCCATAATTTAAACCAATTACTATTTGTCCTATCATTGGCAGGTAAGGAGAATAATTTTTCTCCCTCTCCCCCCACCTTCTTGGTACTGAAACTTATGTCTCCTTTTCCAAACTAAACAAACCCAGCTCTTTCAGGCTTCCCTAAGTGTTCCAGACCTTTACTCATTCATGTTGCCCTTCTCTAGACTCTCAAATTTGTCCACATCTTTCCAGAATAGAGGTGCCCAGAACTGGACACAATACTCCAGTTGAAGCCTGATCAGGGCAGAGTATCAGCAGTTCTACTAAGGAGGTTAAAAATGGCAAGGGCTAGTGAATGTATGAACTAGAATTTCTACACTCTGAAAAACAGTACATACTAAATGCACAGTTACCAAGAAACGGGGCAGGCATTTGCCTCCTTCAGTCATCAGCTTCAGGCCCCTGATTCCAACTTAAGCATCACTGATCTGCTCTGGTGTGGTTAGATATTGCAATTCCCTCTTCCATGCTGGAGTTGGGATTTCCCTCACTAACAGAGTTTGTTCTCTAAGTCAGTGGTTCTCTACACTAGTGGAATGCAGGTTTTTGTAACAATTACCAAGAATTTGCTCTTCCCCAACCTCTGAAAACTACTGCAGTGCAACTCAGAAGACAAAGTGAGAAATGTTCTGGTTCCTGCCACACATAGGGATGTCAGATGCATTGTGAATTTTTAAGTCACAGCATTGTCCTAATCATCACAGTAACTAAAGAACGTTGTGTGTAGGATCCCCAAACATATCTGCAGCTGGTAAAGCAGACTCATGGTTTCCAACTTGTGGGTATACGTGACTTATTGCCACCTCCATCTGGCAGGTTAGAAGCACCATCCCTTTCTTCCATTGCTGGAACTCTGCATCGCTTCACCATCATTGACTAGGTCTGGGTTTGTGAACCCAGAAATAAATATGGTTTTATATATGAGTCTATAGCAAATGATGCTTATTTGGCTAGCGACTGATTTTGAACTTTTAACATATGACTGAATAACTTAATATACCTATAACACCATTTGAATATTGATGTGTATGTTCCTTCTTTGCAGGTGCAAGATGATGCAGTTGTGAAATTGTTAGTCTGTCCTATCTTAAGAATGAGCCAGCAAGGACTAAAGAGATTTGGTTTCTGGGAACTTCAGAAGAATCTGACAGAGGTATGCCAGCCATGAAGAAAACAGACTGACAGGAACTATGATGTTTGCTGCATTCAGCATGGATTCTCAAAGAGCAGAAGTGATAGCGCACCTACTCCAATATGTGGAGAAACATTATGAAACCAGGCAATTTAAGAGATTTGGAGGAAAAAAAACAAAAAGCCATGCTTATATCAAGAATAAACTTTTTGAGTAGCTGGTTTGATGCAGGATACAAAAGGTTGAGAAGCACTGCTCTAAATCATGCTCTTTCTGTATATCCCCCTTGTTTTGTGTAACATTTAATTAAGCAAGAGCCTGGAATGGTAAAAGATGTGGTTTTTATATCTCGTTTTATTCAACTCCAAATGGCAAATCAGTAATGGTGGGTTACAAATATTATTTTGCTTGGATCACAAGCCTGATCAGCAATACGACCCAGAAACAAAGTTGTTAGGCAAGTTGCAGAAAAAGCATCCTGAAGGCTGCTGTCATGATGACCAAAAACAATACAAACGCAACAGGTGGTAATCAGCTCAGTGCAAGGAGACAGGACGGTACCTGTGGTTTGTGACATAACTCATTTCTAGTCCATGCCAAGGTCCTCATTTGCAAACCCTCAGACAGATCATTTGATTTCTTCCCAGCACTTAAACAATTGTGCATTAGACTGCTTCCAAAAATATAATCTTTGATCCCTAGCATCAATCACTCCACCTGACTTGTTCCTAACCCCACTGCACTGGCGTATGCAGTTAGGATATCCACTATTTGTTTGGTTTCTAGGGTCATTCGTGCTTCACTCAACCAGTCCTGTGCCACTCTCCTAGACTCCCCTTTTAGCTGGTTGACAAATTTAGCTGCCAGCTCCAGATCTCCATGTTCAATGCAGTATGAAGCATAGGCTAATAATTTAAATGTGTCCAGATCTTCAGGGCTGAGCTCAACAGGTGGCTTCAGTTGCTGAGGATGAAACAGGAGAAGTGACTGGAGGTAAGAGAGAAGGTACTGATACAAGCTGTTTCTGGTTTCATCGATCATGGCCACTTTTTTTGCCAGTTTTTGGACCACATAGAAACGTGCCCTGAGCGCCTCTTCGCTATAGATTCCCCGGGTCAGAGATTCTTGGGGAAGAGCTGCCACCAAGGCTTGAGTAAACGCGTTGTCAGAGCAGCTGGCTTTGATGGCCTGAACTGCGCACTCCAGTGGTTCAGTGGGACTGGCCCCAGATGCTGTCTTCATGCTGTATTTTAAAGCCTCGACTGAAAGCCACAACCGATGGGCCCTTCTGGCTTCTTCTTCAGCAACTGCGTGACCTGCAGAGTAAATGCAGGAAGATGTTTAGAGTGACCGACATTGACAGACACGTGCCACATCAAGGGAAACCAACTATCAAGCTTTGCATCCTTTAAACACGTTGACAAGCAAAAGCTAGTTCCCTTTCCTCTTAAGTCGGTTTCCTTCCAGAGGCAGCAGGTGTTGGCTGGACTGGCTTAACAGCAGCTTGGGATAGCTCCCGTTCTGACTTAGAAAAAGCAGGAGCCCTGTTTATCCACAAGTACACTTTGGCAGAGGATTGTATTTGCTTTTAATCTGCCCACTGGAAATGCTCACCACATGAGGAAAAACAGCCATCTTAGTTCTGTGCTTAGTCACCAATCTTGGCCCTAGTTCTTGAGTCCCTGGGGAGAAGACGCCCATGGTCATAGTGACACACTATGGTAGTAATCTTTGTACAAAATGTGCCTTATGAGTTTGTTTTCAAACAATTCCTTACAATTTGCAGGTTACTACTGTCTTGGTAAAATATGTGTGGCAACGCTGAATTACAGGATTCCACTGTCTGATGTTAACACACATTCCAAACTGCACGGTTTTGACCAGGCAAAAGTTAAGTCTGTCCTAAACAAATGAAGGAATGTGCACTGACCTTAATTTGAACTAAGTGGTAAAGAGTCATTAAACAGGGAGGAAGATGAAACGGGAAGAAATAAAAAAAAACAGTACAGAATAGACTCCTGAGTCTAGCTGAACGTGTTTTTCAAGAGGGGACCAACTGTAAACAAGGGGCACAAACACCTCCAAGGACCCTTTCTCTCTTCCCCTGCCCAGCTCCTCCTCTACCCCAGAGAAGATAAAAAGAAATAGCCACTGGACCTGGAAGTTTGGTCAGTAATCTACTGGAACATGCAATGAGAGTTTGCTTTACAACTCAGTTTAAGAAAATACTAGTGTTTGTTGGTTTTTTTTAAACCTACCTTTTTGTACTTCATTTCTTACATTCACTCAAAGTCTCTTTACTATTAATACGCTGCTTTTTCAGGTTTTTTTGATCCAGTATGTTTACAGTTAAGTGTCTGTGTAATTCCATTTAAAGTAAGACAGCATTATTCCTTAAAGGAAGTGCAGACAGTTTATTTGTACTGTTCAGGAAGGGGCTAGGCAATAATGGGCATGCGTTTCTGGAGGCACGAATTTCTGGAACTGAGGGTGTGTTGGGTAGCTGGCAGACTGCACTCACACAGCAACACAACGTGTGGCTTGTTCCAGAAGGGGTGCCGTGTTAGTCTGTGTATAGCAGAAACACCACAGTTCTCAGGCACCTTAAAGGCTAATAAATTTCTCTGGGCTTCACCTTTTGTGGGCAGCAACTCGCATCAGACAAAGTGGGTTGCAGCCCACAAAAGCTTATACCCAAAGAAACTGATTAGTCTAAGTGCAACAGAACTCACATTCATCATGCAGGTCTGGTGAAAACTGCTACAGCCAGGTTTTGTAAGGCTGGGCCAGCCTGAGAAAGCAGATCGTGCCCCAGTATGTCACTGCTTCATTCTCTAATACTCACTCTCCACTGCTTGCTCAATTCCTTTCAGCCGGGCAAAGGCTGTGTTGATATCCAAAGTGAAGTTGTCAAGTTGTTCCTGAGTCAGGCGTCTGAATTGCATTTCCTGTTCACTGAGCTTCTCAGACAAGTTCTGAAACAAGAAAACGTAATATAAAAAGCTAGTACTAATGTAAAAGAAAATACTTAATAAAAAGAGAACAAAGTTATACATTTATGTCACAGCTAGTAGCCTGGGCCATCAGGCACCCTAATTTATGAGGCTGGAGTCAAACACGACCGCACTTGCTATTTAGTCTCAGCAAATCCTCTCGTACAGCACAAATATTAAAAGGAATAGAGCCTGAAGTGAAACTAGTTTTTGTATTCCACCCCCTTTCAGTCCAACTGACTTCGTTCCATGGCCTGCATTCAAGCGACTGATGGATGATTTTTGAAACTGCTGGCCAATGGGATCCTTAAATGACTATCACACTAAGCTGGATACCATCCCTTGCAGTTCCCAGCCAATCCATTACAGATGTTCTCCCCCACCTGCTGAAACTCCAGCTTGAGTTCCTGTTCCTGGATCTTCAGTACATCTCTCAGATGGTCGGTGTGAGCAGCTGCCTGCCTGCGGAGCTGGGTCCTCATTTCACTCTCCATTACTTCTCGAACTTCTTCTATCTGTACAGGAACAGGCACAAGCTATAAGCCTTCAGCTCCCAACTACTTGCTGATAGCAAGGGTGATGTTATTTCAAATTAACTCAGTCATTTTCTTGAGGACGTATTCCTGACACCACTGAGCTTTTAATAAAGCACTGTAACTACATTTTTTAGAGACACCTTGGAAGTTGCTCTGTTGATTCTAATGGTTAAAAGCCTATAATGCTAGTAATCAATGGCCATGCCCTTTAGATTGGTAGCTCTCTACCACTGTGTTGCCCACCAAAAGCTCCCCACAGCTGCTGGGTTTTTCAGCAGTGAGGAGAGCTGCGGTGGTAGACTTTAGGCCCTTTAAGAGCTGCCACCAAAACTCCCAGCAATGGCAGCTTTCTGCGGCAGTGAGAGCACTGCTTGAAAAGCTGCTGCCCACGGCTGCAATGGCAGGGGCCGCTCCTGAAGCCTCCTGCTACAGAAAGTTGCCCTTAGAGGCAGTTCTTTTGGTGGCGGGAGCTAGTTTTAATATGAGCCACCATCAAAAGTGCTGCCACTGGGGGGGGGGGGGGGGGCCCGGCGGGGGGGCGGCGCGCCGGGGGGCCCACGAGCAAAAAGGGCGGGGGCCCCCCTGCGTTGCGCACCGCCGGGGGGGCTCTCAACCATGATGCAGCACTAAAGGGGTATGTCCACGCATCTCTTATTTTGAAATAAAACACTGGTTATTTCGAAATAAGAGATTAGGTCCACACAATGTATTCTTATTTCAAAATGACGGGCTCTGTCATTTCGAAATAAGAGCTGTCATTTTGAGATAGCTTAAACCTCCTTTAAATCGAAACGGCTGTTATTTTGAAATAATGCCATTCAGACATGTTATTTCAAAATAACCGTTATTTCAAAATAGCACTTTTGCCCTTCTCCTTCCCAGGGTGCCTTCCTTTTAGCCTATATTGGGTGGGGGCATGAGCCAGGGAGGGGGCCATGTTGCCACACCTCCCATGGTGCCCCTCTCCTAAAGCGAAATAGCAAGTCCTGTCTTTGGACATGCTATTTCGCTTTGAGCATTTCCCTTAATTAGAAATAACTCATTTCAAAACAACAATGTATGTGTGGACATAGCCAAGGAGTGAGAGGGCTGGAAGGGACCTCATAGGTCATCTAGTCCAACCCCCTGCCAGAGGCAGGACCACTCCCACTAAACCATCCCAGTCATGGTTTTGTCCAGCCGGGCCTTAAACACCTCCAAAGATGGAGACTCCACCAGCTCCCTCGGCAGCTCATTCCAATGCTTCACCACTCTGCTCTAGATAGTTAATAGTGCACATTTTCAAGTTAGACATTTCTGAAATAAATTACTCAGATATATTAAAAATCCTTAACATTTCCAAAACAGCTCAGTTTAAAATGCTGCTGCTTTTTCCCCCTCCAGTAACTCAAGTATTTTTTTTTTCAAGCTATACCAGTGGTTCTCAACCTATTTACCACTGTGGGCCACACACATGCTGCTCCCTATTCGTTATGTGGACTGCACCCAGGGAATGCATGTACCCCAAAGAGTCACATGGGCCACAACCGCATGCTGATCGGCCTAAAAGCAACCCACGGATTGAGAAGCACTGAGCTACACACACTTATCTCAGAGTACCTGCTGACAGACCTAACACTAACACTTATTTTAGGAGAGGCTGCATGTTTTCCCAATCCCTGCTTGTCTTCTGCAGTGAGTCACTTGAGAAGCCAGCAGGTTTCTCTCTTGTACTGAGCTTCCTGTTACTGAACTGTTCACTCAGGCTAGCCCTGGTCACTAGTTATTTGAACAAAAGGGATTTCTACTCTTTTCCCCTTCTCCAAAGGCCATGACAACCTGGACCTCAAACAGTTCAATTAAAATAAATGGGGAGGGGACCTATTTTAACAATGAAGATCTCAAACAGAGGCACCTTTGGACAACCAGAATTTAGGGTGAAATCTTGGCCTTACTGAAGTTAATGAGAGTTTTGCTGTTGATTTCAACAGAGCCAGGATTCTACCCTGGTTTTCAGAAATGCTCACATGCACATTTCACGTCCAGTTTGCCAGCAGTCTCTACAGTTTACTAGCCATGCGTGAATACAAATACCCAATGTTTGTGTGCAATAACTGGGTGAGTATGCAATTACAGAGAACATTTTCAAAACCACTTCCATGACTCCTGAAAGTCTTACCTACATGCCTAATTTACATGCACATTTCTGAGAATCGGACCTCAACATCCCAAGCTCTATTACAATTTTCCAAGCCAGTGGATCTCAACTACTGTGTCAGGACACAGTAATGTGTCACCACATGGTGGTAAGTGTGTCACAGGAACTGGAGACATGGCTGGAATGGGGGGGCAGTGGTTTTCAAACACAGGGTCAGGACCCAGTACTTTTGGGCACCAAAAGACTAGAACACATTGCTCAAAGATGTAATTGGGTTGTGGGCATAAATGATTTTTCTTCCAGTGGGGTCCTGCAAAAAAGTTTGAAAACCAATGCTTTAGATCACGATATGCCACCAAGTGTGTCACAACCTGCAAAAGGTTGAGAACCACTGTTCTGAGCACTGCTGCTATCACTTTGCAGTTTTGAAGGTATCGGACATCACTGGTGAATTCCACTGCAGGCAGAGAACAAACTGGAAGACAGCCGTGTGGGAGGATTAATTCCACTACACAGTACTTATTATACCTTTTTGTCCTGTTCAAGCTGGATTTCATTTTTGTGGTGTTCTAATGCTTTTGCCACCGCAATCTCAAGTGCTCTCTTATCTTCTATTTTTTGCTTGTCCAGAGCTGCCTCAATGTGCTGCTGTTCTCTTGCTCTCTGATCTGCCAGCTCCCTGTTCAGCTGGTCAATGCGACGATGAGCATGGGCAATGAGTGAGTTTAAGTCATCTGTGGACAGCTGACCAGCTAAAGAGAACAAGTTTTATTAGTCTCTACAGTCCTCTTTCTGTCTCATCATGGCTCCTGTCCCACCCAGCACATGCACACATGAAATAAGATCATCCTGAGGTCACAAAAGGGAAGTATTTCAGACTCAGTTAGAACCTTTTACCCAAAGATCTCAGCATCTGACTTGCACTCCCCGTTTCCCTGCAGTGATACCCATCCAAACCTTTCTGGACAGCATCTACAAACTTAAAAGTGCTTCACTTTTTCCAAAATACAAAAAAGAGATACCAAAATGCTTGTTTCCCTATACTTCATGCATTATCACCATCTTGCCAGCCCCTCATTTTATTCCCATCATTCTTCCTTCTACCTCCTGCTCCCATGTGAAGTCTAATTTAGAACTGCAAGTTCCTCAAGGCTCAAGAGGTGCCGTTTTATTGGTTTTTAAAGCACAATGCAGCTAGTAGGTGGTGATAAAAACCCCAAGGGATGAAAGGTAAAAGTGGATCCAAAATCTAGATGAGACTGCGTATGAAGAACGGTGAGCTTGCTGAAGACAGAAGCAGTGACAGAGTGAAAGATGAGCATGCCAAAGTACTGGCACCTGTTATACACAAGGTCCTCTGACCAAAGTACACAGGTTGGGGGGTCTGGTTGATCAAGCAGCAGCAGAGACGAAGAATACATCTGTATCTGGTCAGAGGGCTGCACCTTTCCTTTGCCACCATGATTCATGCCTCTGGCACTGAGGACCAGACCACTGCAATGTATGCGATACAGGGCACTCTCAATCCCATTCTCAAGCTGGAACCAGAGCAGAAGGTGGCAACCTACTTGATGAGAAGAGGATCTCACCGTGAGCACATTAGACTTGTACTCCAGGACCTACATCTGCTATTGGCCTCTGGATGTAGTTTAAAGGTGTTGGTTCTTACCTATGAAGCATTAAATGGCCTAGAATAGGAGTCCTGAACCTGGGGGGGGGGGGGGGCAATAGGAAGGCGTCCTCCAGGATGGAGAAGCCTGAAGAACTGGTCCCCAACTACCCTACAAAAAGCTATCTCCTGCCCCCAAAACAGGCTGGCAAGCAAAGATGAGCAGGTGGGCCCAAGGTGCACCATGCTGCTGGCCGTAGGAAAGAGACAGCACTATTGGCACGCTGTTCTCTGTGTGGATCCCTTTTCCTCTGGAATGGTCTCTCCCCACCCTGGTTCAGAATAACCTAAAGCTGCTGGAGCCGCCCGGCAGAGTACTAAACCCCCCATTCCAGTGAGCGTCGGAGGAGGGCTATTAGCTGCAGAAATGTGCTGCTAAGGCAAGTCTTTAAGACTGCTGATCAATGATTAGTATGACCCGTGGACAGGTGATGTGAAACGCTGCTCCTTGAATGGAGTGTTGTTTGTGACTCCATGTTTAAGTGTGATGTCAAGGAAACACAGCCCAATCTTTGGTTCAGAGCTTCTTAATTCAAACCAAGCAAGGTGATAAAATTACCATTTTCCCCAATGGTGAGAAGCCACAGTGCAAGGATTTAGGCCCAAATTTTCCAAACATTCACTAATTTTGACATCAAGGGCCTGATTGGCAGACAAGTTCCAAATAGGTGCTCAGCACCTCTGCAAAAAAAGGCTATTTGTGCCTCAAGTAGGGCACAGAAAAATTGAATGACCTAAAATTATTGGGCAGTGGAAAATATAGGGCCCAAATTGCTTATCCAAGGTGATACAGCCAGTCAGCAGCAGGACAGAAAAGCTTCTGGTTAACATGTCTGTACTCTGACTCACCTGTGATCAATAAGAGTGATCAGTCCCAGAGACAGGCCAATATTCATGCAAGAAATTTAAGCACGTAGTAATATTTACGACGACTCTTACTTGAGCAGCAAACTATTTCAAGTTTATGGTTCACAAGCATAGAGGGGACTCAGAGTACATAGAGAAACTGAATAGGAAGGATCCCAAAGCAATACCAGAACTAATGTATTTTAGAATTGCAGCAACTTAGCACTCAGTTGATATTGCCTAGTTGTAAAGCAATGCACAAACAGCAAAAGACTAGAGAAATAACATTCATAAGCGCAGAAAAAGTCACAATAACTCACCTAAATCATTTATCTCTGCAATAGAAAGAGGAAGGTTTGGAAAAATTAATGAATAGACAACAAAGCAAGTCAATTAGTTGATAAAAGCATGCATAAGTATAAATAAAAACAGACCATTTCTATCTTCATATTTAGAACGCCTCAACATATCATGGGGGAGTGTCTTACAGTGAACAGCCTTCTTTTTTTGTTAAAGCTTTTAAGCCTTGTTCTATAATACCAACAGGCATCCCACAACAATAAAGCCTCTAAAATCATGTTCCAAAATCCATACTCAGATTTTAGAACTTCAGTAGTCATAGCAAAGGAACTGTGCAGATTAAGCTAAAATGTATTTGAATTGCAAGACATAGCACAGCAATACACTCTGAAGTTACTCTTTCAGTTGTTATTATTCCAAAGCAGAGAGATCCACAACAGGCTTATTCACAAACACTTCAGAATACAACTCTGAAGCATTTAATTGTGAGTGGCCATGCGGTTCATTGAACTTATCAAGCTAATTAGCTTAAATGAAGCTATCTCAAGACTGAAATTTAAGGCAGACCAGCACAAGACTTTCCCCAGAAAACATGAGGAGAATGTGATGTCTTTGTGCCCTTGCCCCACAACTGATGGCTTGCAGGTGGGACATCTATACTTTCAGGGAACCCAACTGAAGTGCCACTGTCACCTACAGGACCAGGGCCCAAGCAGAGAAGCTAGGAAATCATTTGAAGAATTAACAGAGTGTAGAACTAAATACCTTTAAAATAAGCCTACTGCAGTTCACAGAGATCCAACATGTTCATTTCTTTAGACACAGCCTTTTACACAAAAAGGCTGCTCATGTTTTTGACAGATTCATTCTTATCATTGTCTGTATCATTAAATAAGCTAAACTTCATTAAACATTTGCAAAACAGCTTCTCCTTTTTAAGAGAATTTGGCAAAAATTAGTTTAGCATCTGCAGAGAGCCGGAATGCTATTCTTGGGCCTGAAATGAGTTTTATGGCTGTGTTACAAACACCTTAAAACTAAAAACAAGATACCACAGAAAATGTGTACACTACTGCAGAATTCTTCAGCACAGTGATGATATACAAAATTACCTGCAACGTTCCCAAATATATTTAGGTCTACAAATACAGCTACTGATATTCAGAAGATAAATGGTTAAATGTTATGAAAATTATTTATTGTATACTGGGTCTAAACCAAAATCTTAGATGCTTTGGTAAACCACCATCAGAACAGCATTAACTAAGGTCTCCTGAAGAATGCATGCTGGCTTCACCCCTAGTTTTGTGCTCAGAAACAAACTCTGGCGCACTAGTTGCATGAGGTACAAGATTTATTTGGACAAAATTCCCTATAGCTCTTCAAGATATTATATAAGCCCTTTTAGTAAGTATATGAAATTTTAAAAGTGCCATAGGACTCCTTGGTGTTTTCTTTTTTTTTTTTTTAAACTGTGACTCACTACTTTTAATATGTTTCAGATGGTTCTTTTTACGGACTGGCATATTTTAAGCCAGGAGAAAAAAAGTCCAAGCAGAGAAATCCTCCTCCTCCCAACTTAAAAAAAGCCCTCAAATTTCACTGACAGACTAAGAGGAGCTGTAATAAAAGCTGACCAGGCTCATTGGCTGCTCTAACACAATATCCTACTATCTGTAGAGCCATTTTTAGTAAATCACCTAACAAGTAAAATAACTCAGAAAAAAGCGTGTGTGCTGGTCAACTCCAAGTGCTGCAGCTCTTCTACCAATTTATCTGACCACATAAATAGGACATGAACATCTATGCAATGTGTTATTTCCAGCACAGTTCTCACTTTCCACCACATGCAAATACAGCCATGGACTCCTACAATAAGAACGTTCTCACACTAAAGGAGGGACAGGAGTACAAAAAAAAGGCAGAACTGCCTCAGAAGTGTATCAGCACCCACTACTACAACACAAGCCAATTTTGATTACATCATCAATTAAATAAATATCTTTGTAAATTATAAACATGCCTTTGCTTATCCATAAGATGAAGCATTAAAAAAATCCCTGAAAACCATTAATTGATCATCTCGACTCAAACATTGTCTAAAAGTTATGGAATCCCAGGGCCAGAGCATCCCATCAGAAGTTCAATGTATTGAAAAGAGCTAGAATTAGGTATGTGCTTAACTGATTCAGGGTCCCAGTAATGAAGCAACGCCATGGTATTTTAGTAATAAATACTTTCCAAAGGACAAAACACCTTTATGCTTTGATTAGCATCATTGTCATGTTATCTAAGAGTCACTAATGAAGAGGAATAGCAGCTGTGTGATACTCTGACAGCCGCACCCAACCTGTGATCCAGGAACCCCTGGGGGTCCAGAGTTATTTCAAGGGGTCCATGAATAAATCCAACTCCAGCTGGCAGGCGGCCCAGGCCAGATCTGGCCCCAGCTGCTGCTGGCCAGTGATCCACATTGGAGAGGGCTCTAAAATTTATTGACAAAATGAATTATATTTGCCCGCTGTGAGCAGCCTCACCCTGGATATGCCCCCACCCTTTGGGAGCAGGCAGGGCCAGGTTCTCCACTGCCCACACTGCTGCCTGCACTCAGTCCCTGATAACTATTATCATTTGGGGGGTCCATGAATTTTTTTTACATTAAAGAGGGGTCCTTATACTTGAAAAGGTTGGGAACCTCTGCTCTACGAAATACCAGTCATACTACTGATACCAATGTTGCAAAATCACACTAAATGGACAAGAGACAGAGCAGGTACAAAGGGAAAGGTTACAATTTGCTAAGCACATTTATATGTATGCATGAGTGTTAAATATTGAGTTCTAAATGTGTAGGGTGTGAGACGTATCTGTATCCACACACCCTGCTTCTGGGTGACACCCCAGTCGGGAGGATAGCAGCACTAAGTCTGCTTTACAGCCATCAAGGGAACTCAAAGCTACTACGAATCCCATGAAAGACCCAAGGGCTGCACCTTATGAATCACTAAGAGAGGACCCTGAAGCTTTTCCATAACACATGTTGTGCAGTTGTGTTTGGGGTAAACCCAGGGGCAGTCTTCATGAATATGGGGCCCAGGGCTAAAGTCAAAGATTGGGCTCACACCCACACCATGGGGTGCATCCTTGACTTTCACCCCCTGCAGCCTTGTGGGGCCCCTACTTTTACCCTCGGGCCAAGAGCCCACACCTGGCCCCAGCTCCTCTTCCCAGGCTTGCACCTGCCCCCGACCTCACCATTAGCCTGCCCCCCACCACCACTTTGCCAGCTGCATTCCCCCCACCCCCAGCACATACACATTGCCAGCCCCCCACCATCTCCCCTCCTTGGTCCTTGCACTGCCCTGTGTGCTTCCCCAACCCTCTCCCTACCACCCCAACAACTCACCTGTGGCTCCTGCCCTGGCTGTCTGGCCCAGGAGATTTAAAACAGCCAGCTAACGTGGGCCCTGCCCCAGCACAGGGGCCTTCCCCCAGCACGGGGCCTGGAGCACTTGCCCACAGTGTCCCATAGCTAAGACCACCTATGGATAAGCCACATGGCAAAGGAATATAAAATGCAGCTCCACTATCCCCATCATATCTTCATTTCTGCATCCTACCCCTGGAGCAATTCATCTGCAAGTGAAGCTGTGAAACAAAGGACTGAGATCCATCCAGGTACTGGCTGTACGAACGCCACAGTTCGAAGGAGAATCTGACATAGATGGACTTTATATCATGTGTATGTATCTGACTGCTTTGACTGTTTAATAGTTCTCTCTCTCTTTTTAATAAACCTTTAGCTTAGTTACTAAAAGATTGCCTGGCTCAATGGCACCTGGCACGGTGGCTGACCTTCTGGGGTCAGAGACCATTATGGTAAAGGGAGTAGAGTTTAAATAACTTAATCTCTTTACTTGACCCAGTTGCTGACTGGGATCTAGAGTATGAAATGCAGTAAAGGGGGCTGTGTAATTTTTTACTTTAGCTTCTTGATAACTAATGCTGGAAATCAAAAGCATTGTTCGTAACTGGCTGCAGAATCTAACTGCACTGTTAGCTGTCTGGGGGAAAATCAGCTGTCCTTTTGCAGCCTGCCTGCACCTTGAAATTTTCAGATAGGCTACTCTGGGTCACAAGCTGTTCAGCAGTATTTCAAGAGACCTTCCCTGTGAAATTAAATGAAGTTGCTTCATTTCAGTTAAAGTTAATTTAATCTAGCTAACTGTATGCTGGTCACTTCACCCATATTCTAAAAAATCCATGGACACAAACAACAGCTCTTTAAATCACCACTTTATAAACAGAAATGTTACTGATTTTCCATTAAGAAGTTCAGTAGTAAAATGTTAGATTTGATTCTTTTTAATGGAACCAAGTTAAAAAAAATTATTTGTTCAGTAAATTATAGTTGCTTGTACTTTTTTTTAAAGGACTCCTTTAAGTTGTTTTGAGCTTCTTTTCCATCAGAAGGCTTATTCTACAAAGTTTAGAAGACTCCATAAGAGGACAGCACATCAATTTCACTGCTGGTACCTTCTTCAAGATTAATAAATAAAGCTACCCAGAAACCACCTTTTATGATTTCATAGATGACAGCACAATTGATCTATAAATTACCCATTCAAAGTGAGGGCATTCTGTACCTGTTGGTTCAGGTTACTGGACTTTTCAGTTAATTCAAAATTGCTCACAATTAAACTAGTTGCAAAGTACAGGAGACAGAACATTAAAACAATTGTACCAGGAATGGAATTGTGGTGATCTTGAAAAAAACAAAGCAGTTTGTGAGTCATTAAACATTAAAAAGGTAACAAAGAGTCCAAGACTTACTTAGCCCCTTCCAGCCAGTTTGTATTTCTGGAGTGATACTATCCAGTTCTCGCTGAAATTCATCCCTAGCTTTAGCCACAAGTTCATGGTACTGAGCTACTATCTTTGCCTCCGATTGTGCTGCCTGAACCTACAAAATGTAAGTAAATGAGGACTGGATTAGATTTACGTTTAGAGACAATTATTAAATTCTATATATTCAAACACAGCACAGCACCACACCTGTACCCATTAGTGGCAGACAAGATGTCTGCTGTCAATGTACAAGTCAAATATGCTAAAGAAAACTGACCTCAGATTAATTTTCCTCAAACTTCTCACATACAGTAAGTCAGTGCTGACTTATTGAGATCTCTCTCCCAGCCACACAGCACATCATACACTGAAGTCAGACCATTCCTATTCAAGGCTGTGAGGATATGTCCACACTGCAATAAATAACCCATGGCACAGCCATAAATGGCTTGGGTTCAGGTGCAGGGCTATAAAACTGCAGTGTAAACGTTTGGGCCAGGCTTACACCAGCTCTGAGATCCTGGACTCCAGTCCAAGCACCTACACTGCTATTTTTAGCCTTGTAGCCTGCAAGCCCAAGTCAGCTGACCCAGATGCCAAGATTACACACTGTAGGTTTTTTAAATCAGCAGTGTAGACATCCTTCTGAGTATGCTTTATTCAGGCTGAATGCATCCAAAGGTTTAGCCCTCTAATTGAAAACTGTTCAGGTGTATTTGCACTCTAAGGCAGCTCGCTTGGAGACAACCATGTTATATTTGTAGCTGAGACTTGCAGCCCAAGAGCTGTTGCTCTAATTTAGATCTGTGTGCCCATATTCCTGTCAATACAAGATGACAAAGTAGACAAAGCATATTTCAATAAAAAGAACTTTACAAGTCTTAAAAACCTTGCAAGTCAGGTTTTTATCCTCATTTTACAGAAAGTGAGGAAGAAAAGTGATTTGCCCTAGACTACAATGAAAACCATTGGCAGAACTAGAGATGAAGTCCTTTGTTCCTAATCACAGGACTATGGTCTGTCTTTTCCCCATCTTTCAGAAGAAATACAAGTTTCTCATGAAGATATAAAAATCACAATGCCTTAAATCAACTGTAACATTATTTACAGTTTATTCTTGAAGAGGGGAAAACACAAAACAAAAAAAATCAACTCAAAAGTATGATGAAAAATAATTGTACCTGCAAATGTAAAAGTAAAGCTTTTTAGTGAGCATTTATTTATCTATTCTTATTAGTTTCCAACTAGAACCATGATCAAAAACTAAGTTATCCAACCGTCAACAAACTAAAGAAAGCCACTCTAATGGATAAAGTAACTGGGAAAAAAACCCAAAAAACAAACAAGGAGTCATGTGTCAATTAACAAGGAGTACGGTAGCACTTTTAACAACTAACAAATACATTTACCTCATGTAATAAATACATCTTAGTCTTTAAAAGTGTCACCAGACTACATGTTAGTTTTGCTGAACAAGATTAACACGGCTACCCTTTTGAATCTTTCAGGACTGAGTTATTTTTCCCCAGCAGGATCTTGTGAAAATTCTTCTTTGTGATACATCAGCTCAAAAAAAATCTCATATTACAGCTCAATGGTTCTGAATTATACTCCATTCTTTTACACTCTTGCAGGAATAGCTACATGTGCTGACAAATACCCATTATTCTAATCCTGATTAATTAGAACAGCCTTGGGAAATACTACCTTTTTGACTTCATTGTCCAGGTCAACTATCATGTGATGAAGATTCTCTTCTGCAGCAAGAACGTGAGGTTTTGCTCCAGTGATCTGAGACTTTTTAGCATCATCAATCACACCCTTCATTTTCTCTAACTTTTCTCTGAAGAAAGGCAGAAGCCATCAATTAGCACATACAGAAGTTGTTATTATTAAATCTAAGATTTTATCAGAGGAGAGTTTAAGGTAATAGTCACAAACAAGATGCAGGCAACAAACAATAAAGCACAGAAGCCCAATCCCTGGTGCCCAAGACTGACAGCCAGAGTCCTGCTGCCTTGGGCTGAAGATGCAGAGGCCATAAAGATTACAGAACCCATAACCTCCATGACCAACTTGTATCGTTAGAATTTATAATCTGTTCTAGCAGGGAAACTGATTAGAATTAGATGACCTAGCTGATTTCCTCCACCATCCAATCTCAGCTCTAGATACTATGAATAACAGATTGAAATGCGTTCAAGGAGAGCTTTAAAGTCTAAGCCAGGCATGGCCAAACTGCGGCTCGGGAGCCACTTGTGGCTCTTGAATGAAAAAGTGTGGCTCACGGAAGAATGTCAGCAAATCAATTTAGTAGGTAAAAGTATATGGCTATATGCCTCAGTGTGGCTCTTGAAGGTGTAATAATCAACTTGTGCAGCTCTTGAGTTCCATAAGTTTAGCCACTCCTGGTCTAAGCAGAGCTGCTAGCAAGTTCAATGTTTGTAAACCAGAATTGACATTAAGACTGCATTTAGTGTGAAACTTTCCTGACCAGGTGCTAGTGAAGACATTTTGTAAGCTCATTTCAGGTATATTCTTGAATTGTGCGTGCAGCTGCACACTGGTGTATGCTGGGATCCTGGCTGAATGTATTCTGCCAACTCTAACTGAACTGATGTTTGAAAACTGAGCCATTTCCAGCTGATGCAAAGTTTAGTACTAAAGACACACTTACACTTGTAGAAGTGATGAGGCAATATTTTTTTTTAAAAGTTTTGGTCCCAGTTTTTTGGAGGTATGACAAAGGGCAGCAGGAGAAAACTTTTTTGTTTAAATTTTCCCCTTACATAACTGGAAATGCATGGGTGCCTAATGCAGAGCCCATTGAAAGAAATGGGAAAGACGCTTCAAAGCATCTGATGATGTGGGATTTTTCTCCCACGAAAGCTCATGCTATAAATAAATTTGTTGGTCTTTAAGTGCCACAGGACTCCTTGTTTGTTTTACTGAACTAGACTAACACGGCTGCCCCTTTGGAACTACTGACTTCAGTGAACTATGGAGCAGTGCCTAGAAGAATACAAGCAATAGAGAAGACAAATTAAAAGCCAATCAGACTTGGGGGGGGGGGAACAAAAAACAAAAAACAGAAATTATCTTGCACCCTTTAAAAAATATTGGCACCAGTGAAAGTCCAGCTATTTCTCACAGTAAAGGAAGAGCACCATTCAGCACACCAATCTTTCTAAACTGAAAAGGATTCTTTTTCCCCCAAAATTTGCACAGAACAGCAGTGGCTATTTGGGGCATTTTCATTGTTTGCTAGCTTTCCAGTAGTTTTTTTTGCTGACAGACTTTCCACAGTTCTGCTACATGCTTTCAGGACTTGTTCTTCTCATGTGCCCACAGCCTCTTCAAGTTACTGAAATTTTAGATGTCCATATTCCTTACACATACGCACCCCTTTTTTAAAACCAGTGAAATCACTATACTTCAAGAGTCTGCATAAAATACTAAAAACTCACTAATGAATACTTAAAAGTAAAACAAAGACAAGGAGTCCTGTGGCACTTAAAGACTAACAAATCTATTTATTTACTTAAAAGCAGTAATACAATACCTTAGAATTACAGGCTGAATGAGCCAAAAATGCAGGCATTTGGTTTATATTTAAAGTTTCTAAAGTAAAAAGCACACAACCCTAAGGTACCTAACTTTATGTAACCGGATTTTAAAGTTCTGGCCATTACAACTGATACCTAATTGTATTGTAAATTCTATACATACAGAGAGCAGTTGTGGAACATTGGCATCTTAAATGCTAATAGTATTTATATTTTTTCTCGGTTTTACCCAAACAAGATATTGCGGATAACAGAATATTTTACTATATGTCCACTGTCTCTTCTAATTAAGAGTTCAGGCCAAATTTGGATTGTTTGGTCTCAATGCCATAGAATCCAAGCACCAAGAGTGATCTGATTACTTCATTGCTTTATTACCAAAAAAAAAAAAAGGGGGGGGGGAGGGGGGATGCCAGGGAAACATGAACATAACTGAAGTTTTATTGTTTCAGATTTTCCATTATTTCAGTGCTCTGTGTAAAATAAATCCAGAGACACTTGAGAAACATAAGCTATGCACTCTTATTCATAAGTGTGTTTGTCTAGATTCTTTGGTACTAGAATAGGTAGATATAATCTAATTATGAATAGGTCGATTTAATGTGCACAAAAGCAGATTACTATGTGTTGTTGTTAGAAACCAATTCTGAATTTCTGCCAAATTAGACACTGGAGGTATTAAATTAACCCTATGAAATGCTAAGAACAACTTACTTGGCTTTCAGAAGGGCATCAGCAGCTTCATCCACAGCATTCCTACGATCTTTCAGTGTGTCTTCCAAGGTTCGCCACTGAGCTGCTTTTTTCTCTCCTGGAGTCTAGGAAGCACAGGCTTTCTAATTAGTCAAATTATATCCACTAACAAATTATCAGCACAGAGGGAAATTCAAGAGAAACAGCAAAAAGCTTAAAGGTTCCTAGTTAATTTGCATTTAAGGTTAATTTTTAAAAGGGCATATTTGAAGCTGTCATTTAATAATGAACAATTACCTTTGTTACTAACATCAAAAACTGAATGTTTAAAAAAAAATCTATTTTTTTCTTCAGTTTGTATGCTGTTACTTCATCCACTTTGTTCTGACTAAATCATGAACATAAACTCATTTTCACATAAATCCCTCTTCAACAAAAAAAATGTGGCAGTCTTTGGGTCTGGACACTAGGGGGAAATATTTGCTTGTATTAAATTTTTTAAAGGCAGCAAACAAACAAATACTCGTTCTTGTATTTTAAAAATAATTTCTTTAGCATATGGAACCTGACCAGGGATACCACCACCCAGGTCCTGATGTGGATTTGCAGAGACCATGGCCAGCATTTCCCACTTTCAGAAAGCCTGGGTAGAGGGAATCATTCAGTGTGAAAGGTGTCTGGTGGTAGAATCTTTCATGAAACAAGCAGAACTACAGAAGATGGTGGCTAAGCTGAGGAGCATCTACATGAGGCATTCACTGAGAGTATTCTTACAGAGACAGCCACGGCTGAGGAAGCTATCCAGCTAGAGAGGACTGCTGTCATACCCCTGGGAGAGCAGGACATGGCTGTGTCACAGGGAGGACATCTCATGCTGGTTGATGCCCTCACCACAATATTTAGCATTTTCATTTTCATTTTCAAGACACTTTACATATATTAAATGTTAACTCTCTGAATATCCCTACGGAGCAAGTAAACAAGCACCATCCCATTTTACAGGCAGGGAACCTGAGGAACAAAAGTGACATTCCATGTTCAAACCCTCCCCACACAATACAAAAAAAATATGAAAATGAACTAACACTCACACGAGAATAACCTTCATAATTTTAGACATACTACAATGAAGACAAGTAAAAAACAAGCAAACAAAAAAAAAAATCAGCAGGAAGACTCTAGAGACTGGCCTCAGGAGAAAGTAATCCAAAGTAAGAGCTGCATCAGCATTTTATTCAGTTTACCTCAGAATTATCCATAGCCTCCTTCAGTATCTGAGCATGAGCATTAACTGCTTGCACTGCAGCTTCCTGAGCTGTAATAGCCTGGAGGGTTACTCGAGCCGTACTGCTTAGGGCTTCTTCCAAAGTTGCTGCAAGAGCTGGGGAATAAACAGAACACAAATAATTTCCACCCTCACCATAAAAACAAAAAATTATTTGCATGTGTATAAGCACCACTCATGTCCTGCATTATGCTTCCTCGCTTATCTCCATTGTGTTATTTTCCACCACCTAAAAGGATTAATGAGAATGCCTTAAAATTTTCAGTGTGTGGATTGCGTTACATCAGGGGCAAGAAACAGTTATGAGCAAGCAACAGTATGCAGAACTTTCCCTCTAATAACAGAGACCTGAGGCCTGCGTGTTTAACTATTAACACTACTGAAGGTGTGGAAATACAACTAAGAAGCCTTTCTTTATATGTTGCATGTGATTCTTCAGGCCAACAGGATTCTGTGGCTCTAACATGAATAAGCATGGACATTTGAGGGGGTAAATGGTGCTATTCTTTTCTAAAGGCTTGAAATAAATAAGGTATGCCATCCAATAGCTGAAGCCTTGGAAGCATCTTTCCTTTCTTTTCATTGTTATTTGCCAAGGGTGCTCATCTAAACCAACAGAGCTAGAGAGATCTGCTGAACTGGATAATGGATTCAACACTGATCTTTAAAAAAAGCCCCTCCTAACATCAAGGCTATATCAAAGGGAAAGGAATATTAATATTTAAGTGTTATTATAGGCAGAAGATTTTTTGTAGGTGGAAGGAACAAAGACTGTGTTAAGTTTAAGGAAAACTTGGCCTTTATGAAAGATGAAGCACTAATGTTCTTCTGAAAAATGCTCCTTGGCAATGTAACTGCAACTAAGAGGACAATTTCTAAAGACAGGTCTAAGAGCAACTCTGACTCGAGAGCAAAGTTTAGTCAGGGCATTTGTTTATTTCCCACGATCCAGGTCTCAAGAGAGTTCTCCGTATTGATGTAAAGTTGAGAAGTGAGGCAGTTCTAAGAAATCTTATATCTAGATAAAATAGGGTGACCAAATAGCAAGTGTGAAAAAAAAAAAAAATCAGAGGAGGGGGATAAGAAAAACCCCTAAATATTGGGACTATCCCTAGAAAACTGGGTCATCTAGTCTCCCTAAAAAATCCTGCATCTGTGCACTGTTTCTTGTGAGCTGGAAATCACTACTGCTTGGATTTTAAACTGAAGATTTTGCACCTATATCAAAACTTTCCTGTCATATTTAAAAAAAGCAGCTTTACCCTGCCTCAGCTTGATCCACCCCTGCTAAAGAGTTCGCAATATGCCTTACATATAGTGCAGGCCCTTGAAAATGCAGCACTTTTGAATCTTCCAAGGCTAAAATACATCAAATATATCTGCATGGCCCATTTGTAATTGATATCTCTCAAATACCATGTAACCTGGGTGCAGAATTCAGTACTGGAGAGTAGACCTTTCTTGCATGGGAGTAAGAGCAGCAGTTTCTAGGTGAACTGGATACAAGAACCACTACCTCCTTGGACAATACGGGTCACACCCATTCATTTCTTCTTTTTTTGCTCAGGAGAACACAGTGAACAGGAAAACAGTTCTGCTTCTGGCCACAGGAGAAAGTGAACGATCATAGCTATGGCCCATTAATCCCTTCATCTGGAATAAGACTTCAGATACCTTTGCTGAATCCTGGATGCAAACAGATACATATATATTTGCGTGATTCTCCACTCAAAGACCCTGAGATGTAGACTCTGCTCTTCTAGATCTATTCTCTGCCTACTCAACCAGCTGCTACATTATTTCCTTTATGTGGAATGTTTAAAAATACAAAACATTTATTTCTTCACCCATGAAGAGGAAAGACTACTTACTCATCGAATGGTTGAGGAACTGGTACCTCCTTCCTTGCTGATAAGGCATGGCCAAAACGTTATAAGACATCACCAATACATCTTGGGTGATCATAAATGAAGCTCTAATGCTGATCCAATTAATACTATGCTGGAGGTCTGTTCTTCCATTCACTTTGGATGAAGCTGTTCCTTGGATCAGCTTCTCTGCTCTTGAAGCTGAGACAGACATTCCACTCCCAATTCTAACATACTGCAGCCTTCCAACTACTCCTCAACAATGGAATGGATCCAGTGTGTTCAAGAAATAAGAAACTCTACGTGTGTCATCTCTAAAAGAGAACTCAACAGTATATTGGTATACAATATCATCACTTCACACAGACCCATCAAAGGTGTGCAAAGATCTGACTGGAAAATGAATTACTTTGTGCTTTGTAGCCAACAGTTTCTGAATCCTGTCCTCTGACAGAGTAACTTCTGTGGATGTTCATATGCATGATGATTCCCTGAAGTAATATGGACTGTGTAGAGTCATTCAGCTCTTCATGGGGTTGATAAATCCATGCTGCACCAGAAAAGAATACAGCTATGCCAAAGCTGCTGTGTGGGCCCTTTCCAGAGGGGGTGCTCCAATGAACAGGCCATCTCTGAGTGAGCAAACATGAGTCCTCTTCCACCAAAAGAAAACAATGTTATTTAGCATTTTGAAAGACAACCTCAGAGAGGCAAGAAGGCCAAAAAATAAAGCAGCATACATTATGTTGTCTATTGCATGTGAAACAGAGATATTTCCTACAGTGGTTCATACACTAATATGTATTTTTAGCGGGTTCTTCTTATCAATTGGTGATAAGGGAAAAAAAAATATTCCCTTCTGGAAACGGTTATCATGGTCCAATTTAGGGTCTCCATTCAGAACTGCAACTTCTGGATGAAACTGTTCAAGAACTTCAGGTTGAGCACTCATGTTTCTGGGCTACTAGGACAGAGAAGAATCTTAACCCTTCTTGTTCCCTGAGAAATCAATTACTCCAGTTTGAAGTAGATGATGTATCAGTCTTTACACATCAGTACTGGGGGAAGCAAACGTCAATAATCTTGGTTTTGGGGTTACATTTTAGTCTGAGATGTAAGTCAGGTTAGCCATCTGCTCAAGATTCATTTTTCTGACATAGCACTGGTCAGACATTACGCTGTTTCTGGCCATTTATCCCCTTATTTGAGGAGCTACATCATATAGGGCTAGCCTGTAGTTATGCTTGCTTGAAGGATGCAAAGGATTTTCTTTCAGTTTCTCCCATCTCTCACGTCACTTGGTGTATTCCATCAACTAGTAGGACATCCCTCTGCATTTAACTGCAATGGAAAAAAAATGCCCAGACCTATAGGGCAGTCTGTATCATCTTTTGAGCTACAAGGCATCCTTAAATCATTTTTAACCTATTTGAAGAGGAGTTTTCCATGGCAGTTTATGATAAAGTCCCTGAAGTGCTTGCCCCCTAGGATATTCAGTGGTGACCAGGATCTGCTTTGTCTGGGGATCTGCATTCCACAGCCTTAGGCAGAGCTAGCTGTGAAACAGAGTTACAGCGCATTGCTCTCGCTGTATATCTCAGGCTGTCTGGAGGACACTGAGACTCTGCTATGGCAGCCATTGCAGCTGTCTCAAAGAGAAGCCTCATAGTCCAGAAGATTCTCTGATCTTGAGTGGTACAGCGCACAATGGGGGTTCCAACCAGGCATACATGGCTCTAGCATGAGACAGAGGCAGCAGATGCAAGAACAACTGCTGAGACAGCTATTTATTTATTTTAAATACTAGCCATTTCTCTAGACTAGACAGGAGTATAAGTCAGGACAGATTTCCTTGGGGGTGGACCCCTTCCTCCTCTCTCCTATTTCCTCTCAGATTTCCTTTTACAAGCTCTCATGTGGAAGAGAATAGAGGGTGGCCTCATAATACTCCTAATGGTTTCCAAATACCTCTAAAAATGATTCTGGCATTGCTGCTCTGTAGGGTCTGGTTCCAAGCTGGAAAAAGCTGCCCTTGCTCCCCAGAAGATCAGTGTAAGGAACCCTCTCTGCACTCCAAAACCCTTACTTGTCTCCTTTAAAAAGTTACACTAGGAAGATCTGTATTAAGAGCAGAGGGGAAGAAAACAATCCTGACTCTCTTCTTTCTTGTCTGCTAGGAAGAGCCTTAGAGGTGTCTTCTGTGGAGTGATCCCTGAGGTCAGAATTCACAGTGTACATTCCCAGTGCCTTGAATCTTTTTCTTCCCCTAGTATTCAGATTCACAGGGAGTAAAAAAGAAAAACTAATATTTTAGGACTTAGATGTTGTATGCACAGTTTTCCCATGCGTCCAATCTCAGAGGTCATTCTCCCTTTGTCCTACCACTCCTTGAAATAAGAGGATACGATTGGAGATGGAATCTGAAGTGAAAACCATTTCTGGTGCTTTACTATAAAAACAAGTAACTGTTGAAAGATTCACTCTTTCAGGATGTGCCCTCTGTGGGATCTTGGAAATTTACAGATGCACCCTGTACTCTTGCTTGAGGGAGGGGCAATAAGGACTTAGCATGTCACACCCATTTGTCTCCATGAATCCCATAAGACACAAGGCAAATTGCACAAGAGCTGACTCAAATTTGTTAAAGGAGCACAGTAAATGGTCCAGAGTAAGTGAGAGCCAAGAAGGCCCTTACTATCCGCTTGCTCCTTCCTCACATTGCTTCAAGGCTCACCGGCTGAGGGAGAAGTGTGACACAGCCAATCCACAGGGTAAGCAGCTGCCAGAGAGTCAGAAAATGAAGCATGGCCGGTCCGTGGCACAAGCTGGGTCTGAATAGCCAGGGCATTTTTCGGCCCGTTCCTGCCAATTTCTTTGGTTGCCCATAAGCTGTTCCTGCCAGATAAGCCAACCTAGACAAGCTGCTACAGCCAGCTACGTAAGCCTCACAAGGTGCACCTCCAGCCACCTTGCTACAGACCCCCTCAAAGCTACATAACAGTCCAGTAATGCTCAGACTCTGAAAAGCTGAACAGTAAGAAGGAAAAGGATCTATTTCTGGCCATTGTGTTTTCTCACAGCTCTGGTAAAACCTTCCTGCAGCGGCTGAGGGCAGACTGATTCTTTAGGGGTAGGGCCACTCCTAGCCTGCCCTGACTGACAGGTCTTGTTCTGCTTCCAAGGTCCTGAAAGCAGCAGCAAGATCTATTGTAACAGACTTTTCCACTCTGAATCAGTCTGCTTTCCAACTGAGATCTCTAGTCATTCTTTCCCAGTGCCCCAACACAAACCCCAGTGTGGTTCATGGTGCCCCTGCCCAGCTAGATCTGCTGTAAAAACACCTCTAGTCTTACTAATGTAAGACAGACAGAGGGATCACAAAGTGTATCGAACCAGACTTAGATAAAGAACCTACAGCAATGCCGCTGCTTCATAGATTATCATCTGTAAACTCACACGTGGCTATATTGAATGTTTACAGCAGTGTGAACTCCTGTGTCTTAGACAATCTTAATAATCAAACCTAAAATCTTCTCTTGTTCCTCTTTGTCTTGCTGTGCCAGACGGGCTGCTACCTCCTCTGGTGGCCGTTCTTTTATGGCAGGAGTGTCTCCACATGCACATTCCTCACCTAGGCACAGAGAGCAGAGGGTAAAACAAGGCTTAGTGAAGACCTGAAAGTTGTAAGGTTACTTGTCACAAGAAGACAATATTCTTTTGAGATTAATTTATCGATTGCATCACTACCACCATTCAGCAGCCTCCTCCTACCTTGAATTTCCAGAGTTGCCAAGTTCAGTCTCAGCTGTCCTTAACAATAACCCCACAGACAAGCATACAGTCAGTTACCCCTACATTTCTCCTAGTTACATAAGAAGAAACTGAACAAAAAATTTGAAGGAAAATAATGCCTAGACAAGTTGTGGAATTTCCATCACTGGAAGTTTTTAAAAGCAGGTTAGACAAGCACCTGTCAGGGATGGTTTAAGAGGGTACTTGGACTTGATGACCTCTCATGGTCACTTCCAGTTTCTGATTCTAAAACACACTTGGAAAACTAAACAGGGGCTCTCTTGCTTCCCATTTACATTACTTTGTTAATGTAGCTCGGCAGTTCAACCAAAGCAGTGAAAGCTTAGAAGGGAGGCCATAGTGACACGGCATGATATTATTTCAGTCAGCACAGTACAGTTCTCCCACTCTTTAGTGCTCTTCACTCTGCATTCTTTCTCCTTGCTACCCAAGCACACAGCAAGTGGACAGCTGAAAAGTTAAGGCCTAAATGGTTTTGACTGAGGCTTTGGATACATAGCTATCCAAAACTCTGGCCAAGACGTCACCACATCAGAGTGTGAGTGGGATGAGCACAGTTCTGATTCTCCACAGTACTAACCAACCAGGAATGTTTTCACATTATCTAAGGATTCAAAATAAAGTCTCTCTTAAGACACAGTCCTTCCATATTAAGAAAATACATTCAAGTTGGTGAAAGTTCTCCATGCAAAAGACATAGAATTTAGTCCTTAGATCTGATAAATAAGTCATTAAAGCACCTGCTGCAGCAGGTGTGTGTTTCTCTTCATGGTGTTCGTGTATGTGATCTTTTTCACCCCCTTCATCCTGCATCCCTGGAGCTGGAACGGACAACGCTTCACCTGTTGCAGAAATGATCTGAGCTACTTCTGAGCCTGCTATAAACAACAAATAAAAAGGATAAACATATACAGTATTATTCATATAATTTCAGCACATAAATACATTCAGATATCTATACTGTTTATAGTGGGAAGAAAACAGTCCACACGTCCCAACTGAATAAGCCACGTTCTCCCACTAAATGACGATCACAAGCGGCCAAAAAACACACACTGTTTCCCACCCAGAACTTAACTGAAGGTAGGGATGAAGGACAGAACACCACCAACTCCTACAAATAATTTTCATTAGACCCTACTTAAGTGACTTGGCAATTTGCCCACAATAAGTTCTTTGCAGTTACCAGAATCTTAGAAGACCTAGGAAATAAATATCTAAGATATTCATATTGAATCACATGTACAAGCCACACAGTCCAATCAATTCAAGTCTTCAGTTGCATAAAAAGAATCTAGTCACCAGAATTTCTCTTAGCCTCCTGAAAAGTAACCAGGCTCCAAGGATAGAGCATCCTACCACTGGAACAGAAAAGAGCATTCTTTCCTCCTAAAGCATATATCTTACCAATAATTACATAAAAGCAGTCTTCAAGTAGTTGTATAAAGTAATAGGACAATGTAAAGTGTATGAAAATAAACTAAATGTTCCTCCCCCCACATTAAATAACATCTTCATTTCCATACCATTCTGCAAAATTACCTTCTTTTCCTTCCACAGAAGTTAAAGGAGCTTCTGTTTTACTCTTCTGGGATTTGGCAATAGGCAGTTTGGATTCTTCTTTTACATCTGATACATCCTTTACCTCTGAGAATTGTTGTGGACCAAGTTTTATCTTGAAGATCAAAAATATAGAGATAGATATTTTTAAACCACTGCAACTATCAGCCATACAATAAATATTTTAAAAGGGACCATTTTGTTAGTTTATGCACACTTCAGGGAGGACTTTATTTTTTTTTATATACTGCACAACACCATGCACTTGGCTTGCTCTTCAAAAAAAATAATTCCAGCCACCAAGTAGTAGTAGAGAAAGCCCCAAAATGCTAGTAGAATGTAAAATGGCATTTGCGCCAGCAATTTTCAAGATCAGAGACTTGATCATGCAACACCATTTGCTATCAGTTTAACGTTTTACATGGAAAATTTGGAATCTCATCTCAGTTTTTAATCTGAAAGCAGTCCTCACTATTTTCAGTTCTTTCAAAATTAATTTCATTAGTGTGTCATTTAAATATAAACAAAGTTTGACAGACATAAGAATTTGAATAGACTGCTTTTATCTAGTATCACTCCCTAACATTTGTACCAGAAAGAGCAATACAAAGAAATTAACCGTATAGATTCAGCATGTGCACAGACTTTAGATACACTAGTCATATATTGACCAATAGCTCACATGCTGTTTTGGAGCCTGAGTTTCTACCACTTCCCAATAGACACAATTATATAGTCTATAAAACCTCCGTAACAAAGTTTCTTTCTGATATTCATTACCTGCTACTGATACATCCTCATACCACATAATAAAAAAGTTTCCCCCCTACTGGTACTTACAGTCTTCATATGCTTATAAACTGTTGTCCTCCCTTAGCTGTTATTTTGCCAAGCTATAAATAGTTTGATCTTTTAAATCCTTCTTCCTGGATAATCCAGACTATATCCACTTGGAAACAGAGTCATGGATTCTTGTTGGGAAGAATTTTCAATTTATTGTTATCAGCCTGATTCAGACCAAACTCTCTCTCCATGGGAAACACCTCTCTTTTGGCAGACAAGGGATGACAGACAAACAGGACTCAGTCAGCATCATTCTTTCTGGATGTGATGAGAGAAATTTTGACTACCACCTCCAAACTTGACTCCTGTCTATGTTGCACTATAAAATCCATAAAAGAGACACTGAGCCTACTGGTAAAAATTGTTAGCCTCTCTCTTAGTGAGGGCAAAGCATCAAAATTACTATTAAGGCCTGGCTCAAGAAACTATCATTTGACATTAAGATCTCTCTAATTATCACCAGTTCCTCTTTTGGGCTACAAAGGTGGCTGTGAAGGAACTATGGAAAAAGACCTTGAATCTCACATTTCCTAGATTCTAAGCAATTACTTTCAAACCAGGGTATAATTCAGAAAGTAGCCTTGGTTCATAGGTAGATGACCTCATGACAATCAATAACAGATGTGAAAATTAACCAGCCATGATTAGTCTGTCAGGTGCTTTCGATACCATTGATCACAATAGGCCTGACAGGAATAAATGAGTCATATTTGAACAGCTCTATTGATTTCTCTCTGATAGGACTCTAAAGTTAATGTTAAGGAATGCTCATCTAGCTCGAAGGTCAGGTAGGGTACTGCAAGAATCTATTCAGTCTCCCACAAACTCCTCTTGTCCAGCATCTAAGACAGACTACTAGGGAAGATAACAAGGCAATTTAGGCTACAATGCTTTTAGCACGCAGATGACACCTAGCTTTGTTTTCTCCATTGCATCAAATATGGACAACACAGTTAATAGGTTTAACTTAGCATCTGGCTGGGACACAGGGCTTGGGTAAGAACAAACCACCTGAGACTAAATCCATATAAAACAAAAGTTAGCTGGGTGGTAGAACCACTAGAAGAACTGGGGTAAGTTATATTATCCTGTTCCATTCAGAGAATATGCTAGTCTCATTTTAAACTCAGGTTTGCAACTCCCAGATCTTTCAGGACCTGGTTCTGAAAGCCCAGATGCCAGCAGTGCCCAGGAATGCTTTTCATCAGCTATGCTTGGCCAGGAGGCCTTTTCTTTCCTCTTAAGTAAATGTGAAATTTCTAAAGGTAACTTATTCAAAGCCAATGGGAGCTAATGGCACTCAGCAACTCCCCAGATCAGACTCAGAAAGGGTCCCTCCTTCCTTCTACAACATCATGCCATTGACCTCCAGCGCAACAGAACCCTTAGCACAGTGGTTTTCAAACCACCCGTTGAGACCCACTACTGGGTCACAGATCCATAGGAACTGGGTCGCAGCATTCCCAGCTACCGCCACAGCAAAACTGGAATGCATTGCTCAAAGATGTAATTGTTGGGTCATGGGTATGAATGATTGTTTTCAATCGGGTCCTGAGGAAAAAAGTTTGAAAACCACTGACCTAGCATGTTCTTTATCACTCTTTGATTTTGAGATTTCAAAGTTTATCTGTTCCTCAACATGAATTACTTGAAATTGTTCAGTTTAGACAAATGTGGCTCTCTATATCCATATATAATACTATTCCTTCTAGCACAATATGAGGTGTAAATTTTCTCATTGTGCCCTTTCCCTACTCTTCCAGGTCATTAGTGATACTAAAAAACAAAAAAAAAGTCTTCATATTAGATACTTTTCAATAAAATAAGTGAAAATGGCAGGATTTTGAAATCCGTGAATCATAAGCCATTTGAGACTGTGAAAGCATATTAAAAACAAAAGGAAGCAGTGCACAAGTAAGTGCAGAACAAAGAACACAGAACATGAACCAAGTGAAAAGGTAATTGATAAGTCAGCAGCACACAATGTGTGAAATATGAAAGGGGGTGTGGGTGTGGGTGGGTGTGTGGGTGTGTCTATTAAGTCTCTTTTTCTTAAAAAATTCAGAAATACATACTTATCTTCTAATTACAATTATGCCTAATCCAGTTCTGGCCTCTTGTGTATATAGACTCAAATGCATTTAGAATTTGAGAAAGGGAGCAAATGCTTCCTTTCCCAAAAATAAATAAATAAATGAATAAATAAATAAAGATGTAAGTGAAAACTTACCCATTTCTGTGGCTCCAGCACAGAGGGAGAACCAAGCACCATTTCAAAGAGTTTATCAGAGTATGGGATGGTTTTCTCCACATTCTCTCGGAAACGTGGATTATAATTAGCATACAGAACAGTTCCACCGATTCCTCCACCAACAAACAGGACACTTGCCCCAATAATTTTGGCTGCCGAAACACTACAGAAAAAGAATAAGGCTGAGAATACTGTTGATCTACAGCAAAATAATAGGATGGCAAACTAAATATTGGACATGAACACCAAATTGTTACAGAGGTGATCTCTTCTTTAAACTGAGCACCCATATGCAGAATTTATCATAATTCTGATACATCTTGACAAACCTAAAGATACAGCAACTGGTTGACTAACATTAAGTTTTTAACCCCACTGACAGCCAGCTAACATACATGAAAAGCTGGTTTTTCAAGAAGTACTGAACCTGCAAGTGGAGCCACATTTTCTGAAGAGCTCAGTGTTTAAAGTCTCATTTGCACTAACACCTCCCTGAGTCCCTCAGTACCATGCTGAGGCGCTTGTTCTGGGCTAACACAGAGGAAAGCATGCCACCAACTAACACCACTTGCTCTTTATAGTGCTTTCCAATCCAAGTGGTGACCACTTGGCAGTTTGAAATCTGATACCATGACACAAGGAACTGTTGCTGCAAACCACGAATACATAGTGCCTTTCCAGAGAGGTAGCTGTGTTGGTATGTGTACAGCAAAAAACCATGAGGGTCCTGTAGCACCTTAGTCTTAACAGATTTCTTCATGCATAAAACTTTGACGAAGTGGGTTGGAGCCCACGAAAGCTCATGCCCAAAGAAATCTGTTAGTCTATAATGGGGATCGGCCACACAGGCTCAGTGAGCCACCTGTATTGTAGCTCACCATTTGTCCCCTCCTGGTCCCCTGGCAGTCTCTTCTAGGGGCCAGGTGTGCCCGGGGTCTCCCTGCTCACCCCTTCTACCAGCACAACCACGTGAGTCGTAACCAGCTCAACAGCTGTGCCACGGCTCCCTAGCACTGGCAGGGGGGAGGAGAGCATGCGGGCAACGTGCACTTCATCCTTTCCTTCCTCCCCCTCTCCGCTGGCGCAGAGCTGCCCCCGTCTACCAGCCAACTGTCCCTCCCAAAGCGGCCGGTGGGGAGCTGGGCTTTGCAGAGGCAGGGCCCTAGTACAGCCCCTCCACAGAGTTCAGGCCACTTCTACCCAGCCACCCCAGAGCTGAATGGGCCCAGTCCATGGCCTGGGGTGAGTGGGTCAAAGCAGCCTGAACTCCACAGTGGGGCCATACCAGGGCCCCGCCTCTGTAAGGCCCAGCTTCCCACTGGCCGCTTTTGGGAGGGACAGTCAGCTGGTAGGTGGGGCGGCACTGCTCCACCCACCAGCAGAGGGAGGAAGTGCATGCCACCACGCATGCCCCCCCCCGCCAGCGCTAGGGAACCGCGGCTCCAGCTTACGCAGTTGGTGGGGGCAAGAGGGGAAAACGGCTCTTCTCCCCTCTTGGGTTGCCGTTCCCTATTCTATAAGGTGCCACAGGACTCTCCTTGTTTTTGCTGTACACAGACTAACATGGCTACCCCCTGGAAATTTTCACGAATATATAGTTGCAACAAATATTTAATTGCAAATCCCACTGAAAATGAAAATGACAAGCAAGCTCACTCTTGATGAAGCAGATAGATTAAGGAATCAATACCAGCTGTGAAACACAACACATACCCAGATTCTCTTGACGTACCATATCCACGGGATAGTCGTAACGGATGGAGTGAATATTTACCACACAGGCAATTCTAAGAAGAAAATACCAGAAGAAAATGATACATAAAATTTAAAGTAGTTTTAACTGTATTCATTACAACTAATTCCATCCATCCAAAAAAATACTTAAATCATTTCACTTTTCATATATTCTGACAAAGTGGTAGAAGAGGAACAGCTGATATCAAAGAGTGATACTAGATTCTGTTTCTCCCTAATTACTTGTGGGACGGTTTCCCCCAAACAGGAGATTGTGCTTGGGTACAGTAATTCAGTTATGACTGAGGTGCAAACACTGCCGGGGAATATTTAACTGTTTTCTTGTCTTTTCCCCCTACTTCTTAACAGCAACTTGGTTCAGGTGTTAAAAAGACTATTGTGGACATCATGAATTGACTATGAAGACTGACAGGAGAGATTTGTAAACCACTGAAATCCAGTAGCAGGGGAAACCTTTCCCTACTAATGATTCTGACAAAAGACAGAAATAGAAATTTCTGACAGAATAGTATAGGACTCACAGGGAAGAAAGATACAAGTCACAAACAACTCTTCCCATGATTAAGCATTTTAGGCAGGCGATAAGTTTGGTTATTAAAAGGAACTTTTTGAAAAGACAAAGGAAAATAAATTGCTACTTCACATGTTATGCTCTGAAATAAAAGGTACAGCAGAGCCTAAAGTTGTTTCCATATTTATTCAAATGGCATACAACACTAAAGCAGAAACAAAATACACTGAATTCATATTTCTTATTCTTTCCAGAACTGCAGCCAAAACCTTTGAATTGGCAACATGTGCTCAGGGACAGGAAATACATGTTTCTTACTCTTAAGAAGCTGGTTTGTAAGAACCATTCAGTTGTGGGCAGAAGTGAGGTTTTTTTGGTTCATGATAAGGCAGTGGGGAACATAATGAATACAGAAATCAGTCAAAACCTAACAGAGCGAATCACTGCAAATGCAAACAAAGATTTCTTTCCCTATCTCTTTTAAATGAAAACCTCTTTAACCTCTAACAACTTTTTTTTTGCTTCATACAAAAATGTCACATGCGCTTCTCTGCCTCTGTTAGTGGTTGTTTCTCACACCATTTACTAAGTATGAGGCAATGTGTTCATTCACATAAGATTTGTTCTCTGCTATTTGCATTCCTTAATCTTAGGAAGGTGGTTCTTCTGACAGCACTACTACTGTAGAGGATTAACTGGGATTTCATTTCACTCCTTTCCAAAAAGTTGTTTTTATTATGAGTCAGTGTTATGAATCTACTGTTCAATTTCCATTCAAATCCTATTTCCAATTCTCTTCTAAATTTCCCAATGAATTTCCCTCCGCCTGAAGCTGCTCATGCTTCATTTCAAATCACAGCAAAATCTGTTTGGTCCTGAGCAGTTGTTGGCTCAGTGATCTATGAATCTTAACTCCTGATCTCCTATCTAGTACTGCTAATTTAATACAAGTCACATGAAAACAGCTAGCAGACATTTTTGAGTTGTATAAGCCTGCCATTTGAAAAAGAAAAAAGGTAATGATTTTGTAAAGTGAGACTATACTGCCTTTAACATTGGTAGGATATTACAATAAAGACAGAAGTCTGTATAACAGACATTTGCAGTTAATTTTCCATGACCAACTTTAGTTTTGTTCCCCACACTCTCACCTACCTGACTTACAAGCCACAGACCCCATCACCTTCTATGATTTTTTTTTCTGAAAAGAGCCAAAACCCCACACTGTTTCCTCAACTATGGGCCAGAGACTAGGCTCTCTTCCAATCCACCTATCCAATATCAGTGGCTTGGTTTTAAATACTTACTGTGCAAAAAGTTTATACATCACTTTACAGAAATAAAAATTCAGTGCAGGCCTCAATAGTTCATACACACAAAATCCTGCACAAGATTATTAAGATACATGACAAAGGAAGAGAGGGGCCATCATTAAGACAAAGATAGCAGGCGATGCGTTACATTACATTGCAAATGAAGCTGCTAAATTGTGGTTTATGAGTCTTACCCAAGACTCACAACAGGGAAGGAACTGCACTGGAGTGGACATCAGGGACAGTCAGGCTACAGTGGGGCAACAAGGGATCTGAAGGACACTGAAGATGGCACATTAAGGGAGCTTTTCCTGAGTGTGGGAGGTACAGTGAAAAAAGGCACAAAGCAGAGAGTGGAAGGAGAAAAATGGAGCCGTTAGGTATGAACAGGTGGTAGACAGGCTAGCCAAAGACTCCATCTTTCACAACAGGGCTCATCTGATGTGACTGCAGACACCATTGTTCCCGCTTTACTTTTCAGTATGGGTCACATGACCCATCCTCTGAAGCAGTGCTTCCCAACCTGTGGGCCATGGACCCCTGGGGGGCTGCAGTTATTTAAAGGGGTCCACGGACAAACTGGGAGCTGGGGCCTGATGATGCCAGGAAGGAGCTGCCCTGCCACAGGCTAGGAGTTTTTAAAACCCCCGCGCTGCCCTGAGCATGCTCAGGGAGGGAAGGAGCCTGTGGCATGGCCGCTCCCAGCTCCGGTAAAGGTAAAGGGGCAAGGTAAAGGGGCAGGGCGGTGGGGCTAGGGGGGGGAGGTTCAGCCCAGGGCAGCAGGGGAAGCCAGAGGCAAGATGCAGGGGCAGGTTAGGGAGTGGGTGGAATGACTCAGGGCTGAAGCCTGCCGTGGGTGCCACAGTGGGACCCTGATCCTGCCAGTGCCCCCTCGCCCCCCCGCCACAGCTCTGCAGCTCCACGGCAGGGGCACGATTCTGCCAGTGCCCCCCAACACAGCTCTTCCACTCCATGGGGGGTAGGATTCTGCCGGTGCCCCCCC
>ML681996.1:47544057-47556891 GCA_007922195.1 Podocnemis expansa
CCCACCATGGCTCTTCTGCTCTGCAACGGGGGCACAATTCTGACTGCGCCCCCCCACCATGACTCTGCAGCTCCACGGCAGGGGCAGGATTTTGCCAGGGCAACCCCCACTCTCACCCTCTCCCCCCCTACCGTGGTGCCACCATCTGCAGCCAGAAGGGGGGGCTGCAAAATTCTGAAGGGTGGGAAGCGGTCCCCGCCCTTGAAAAGGTTGGGAACCCCTGCTCTAAAGCAGTGGTTTTCAAGCTCTCTTTCACAGGACCCAAATGAAAAAAAAAATCATTTCTGCCTGCACCCAACAACTCCATCTTTTAGCAATGCACTCCAGTCTATTAGCTCCCACCTAGTCCTTTCTGTGTGTTTTAATCTTGGCATTCAACAGTAGCAGGTGCTGCGACAGAGCGCCTGAGCATCTGTGACCCAGTACTGGGTCCTGACCCTAAGTCTGAAAACCACTGCTCTAAAGAGGCCAGACACTAGTTACAAGATCTGTTAGTCTGTACTCCTACTCTTATATTTACAGAGGAAACAACTTCTAGAGACCTTACAGGAGAAGGACTTGTTCCACAGCAATGAAAGCACTAACTTAGACCAGTGATCGCTGCGCAGAACAGTTCTAGATCCCGGTGGCAAAAATGCTGACAATGTAGGCTACCACTTCCACCAGTGCTAGGAAAATGCTGGGAGAACTTGACAAAAATCTCAGTATAGCTAAGGTTTTAGTAATCATCCTTTAAAGAGGCATCGGATTACAGAAGGCTCATAGCAGTTTGGCACATCTTCTTTCCTTAAGGAGTTTTTAAGCCACAGCTGGTCTATTTGCTCTACACTCTTCCTTCTACAAATAAGGAGGGAAGCACTACCCAGGGGTGTTAATACTCTTTTGTCCATTTCAGTTATTTTACCTATATTTATTACATAGCTAGCTTAGCAATTCCTAAGGTCACTGGCTAACGCTTCATCCCAATATTTGTTTTCTGGGTAATTACTGGAAATAAGCATCATGGATCCAAGTATTTATAATGGAAAGTGTATCAGGATTTAATCACTTCACATCTGTTGCTCTTTTGTGCATAAAGAACAAGCAATTATTTCTAACCTTAGAAGTCAAGACAGCAGAAATACTTTCTGATGAAGAGTGAAGTTGACACCACTGATCCCTAGTGGCAAGGACTCCACAGAGCTATTTCCCCCGAGTACTCAAGTGCCAGCTGCCTGCTACTTATTCCATCTGACATTTTAGAAGCTCCCACCTATTCCCTTCTGTGTGTTTTAATCTTGGCATTCAACTGTTCAAGAGAGCCTTTTGCAGTTGAAATGCTATTTGCCATAAATTTCATAAACAGAAGCTGAGTGAATCTAGGGCTTGAGAAGAGTGCCAGAAGGTCAGTTGTAAAGGCAACAATGCATCTGATGAAGTGGGATTTTACCCAAGAAAGCTCACGTGATAAATAAATCTGTTAGTCATTAGAAGTGCCCCAGGAGTGTGTTTATTTTGCTGAACTAGACTTACTCTGGAACTGTCCACAGCATTTCACAATAGGTAATCCAACTTCAATGCAAACTTGCCCATCAAGTTCTGATAAGGTCCCTCACTTGTAACTTAGGGCTTGTCTATACTGAAACTGCTACCCAGATCCCCACAGATCGATGCAGCAGGATCAACTCAGTGGCCAGCGGAGACCCCTCAATCAACCTTGAAATGCTCTCTGTTCCATGCAGTAACTCCACTCCTTCAAAAAAGAGTAACACTGCACTGAATGGAGAGCGTTCCCCGTTGGCAAAGCCAAGTGAATACACCACGGTAAGGAGGGCAAGCAAGTCAACGCGATACATGCATTCTACAGTACGTAGATTGCCACACTGGGTTGACAGAAGATATGTAATTGAAACCAGGCCTCAGATGAGACGAAGAACCATCCATTTAGGAAGACATGGTCATCCTCCACACGCATACAATCCCAGCTCTCAGTAGACTGCCCACAAGTATCTGCACGGGGATAGTATTCCATTTTAATTCCTTTTGCATATGCATCCATAAAACAACTGTGCTCCTAGAATACAGAATGGATGCATTTAATACATAGAAATGAACAAAATCCAACAAGGCAGAGCTTACTCCTCCTTCTGGTAGAAATAAAGACACCTGCTCACAAGTTTGATATCCATCCTCCCATTATTACTGAAAATGAGGTGCATCATTCTACACCAAACACCATACACTGTATGAACACATTTTGTTTAAAAGAGAACACAGACATAAACCAGACAAGAACTTCATAATGGACAACACTAATCGTGATATGGCTTCCAAAGCCACAAGTTTAATTTACGCAGAAACACTGGCCCAGATCCACAAAGGTACTTCAGTGCCCAAGTTTCCACTGCAATCCAAAAGCTCCTGCTGAGCCCTGTATGTGTCTAAACCCACTTAGTGAGTATGCCTTCAGTTCCCTTGGTACCCAAGTTTCTACCTCCGGGCATGTACACTGCTGTCTCAAGTATCCTGAGAGCTACGTCCCACTCAAGGTGCAGAGTTCCAAACGGGCAGCCGTGTTAGTCTAGTTCAGCAAAATAAGCAAGGAGTCCTGTGGCACTTAAAGACTAACACATTTATTTATCACATGAGCTTTCGTAGGAGAAAATCCCACGTTGTCAGATGCTTTGTTTCCCCATCTTCAAAGCGTCTGACAAAGTGGGGTTTTCTCCCACGAAAGCTCATGTGATAAATAAATGTGTTTGTCTTTAAGTGCCAGAGGAGATTCTGCTAATTCAAGGTGCAGAGTAATTCACAAACTGGGGAAATGTAGGCATCCAGACATGTAAAGTTGTGAGTAATGTCTGACCTGGCAGGTATGCTAAAAAAAAAAAAAAAAAAAAATGCCTACTGGACTAGGTCTTATTCAAAATCTGGCAGCAGCAGAAGCCCAGCTTATAACTTTTGTTACAGTGCTTAGAGCTGGGAAGTGGGAGACCCAAATTCAGTTCCCTCCTCTAGCAGAGGGAGAAAGGATTTCCTGTCAAAGATTTTTCCCCTGTGAATGAATAAGAAAAGAATGATTGGAGCAGAGACTGGAGTCTTGGTCTCCCACCTCCCAGGTGGATGCCCTAACCCTCCTATCAAAACAGCTGCTAAAATTAAACCCATTTGTTTCTAACTAACTTTCAGCTTCTTACTTTTTTGGGCCCCGAGTCTTCCTTTAATCGACATAGTAAATAATTAAAAACAAGTGACATGGTAGAAGGTGAAACACTTTAGTACCCTGCCTTCTACACCTAGCTCCTGCCATCTGAAAGTTCTCTCCCTCTACCTCCTTGAATTTCTCTCTTTCCAAAGATATTTACTTAACAACTGGAAAAAACAAGTAGGAAAACCACAGATAGGAAAAAACACAACTCAGATATTTTAATATAGCCATTTTTCAGAACACAGTCCCATTTTAGATTTAGCTGCTATATAGAAACCCTGATTTTCCAAAGCTGTTAAATAAACATCTCTAAAAAACTTTGAAAAAGGAAGCGTACCTGTATAACACTCCCAAGAAATGGCTACCAATATTCATAAGTCTAAATTCTAGCCCCACACCCCTCACCTCAAACTTTCCACAAACGTGGCTCCTTGATTTAGAGGGTCTCAGATGACTTGGCAGGCCAAGTTGTTCAACCAACATCAACCAACTGATGTTGTGGGGCTACCTACCTTTAAGTGATCACACTCCAACTACAATGCCATAAGACCCTTTCTATGTTCATTCTGTGTCATGCTGTGTTGATGGGAAACCTAAAGGACACTGAAGGATAAAGTAAAACCCCAAAAGCATACATTTAGTAAATCAGTTATTTTATGTACTTCCATAATGAGAAACAAAATTCCAACAATATACTTAAAAACCAATCTATAAAATACTTCTGATCTTCAAAAGGCAGTTCGAAAAGACTCACGATCACCAAAAATGAAATAAGGTCCACTTTCTACCCCAACCTCCTCAATTGTCTGTTTCTTGGAATGGCACCATATGCTTCTCTCCTATTATTCTTTTCTCTGTGACAGTCAAAGCTGGTAAATCCCACTCACTGAAGAGCAGCAGACTCCCCAGGTTGGTAATTAAATTTGAATCCACTTTTGAAAGCACAGATAATAAACCGAAAAAAGCAAGGGGTCCTGTGGCACTTACAGACTAATAGATTTGTAAGTGCCACAGGACTCCTTGCTTTCCTTTACTAGATTAACATGGCTGCAACTTTGGAAGTTGGCCAGATGATAAATCTAGATGTGTAGACTTGAGCAATACTTAAATTTACTCAAAATTTGAAGCATCCCCTTAGTCTCAACCAAAAGCAACTTCTACCAACTATACTAATCCCAGTTATTGCTGAACACCAATGTGCTCTGGGTGCACAGGACAACATGAAAACAATCCCAGTCCAGCAGAGGTTTCAATATAGAAGAAACATGCCATAGCGCAGGGGTCTCAAATTCAAATCACCACAAGGGCCGCATGAGAACTAGTATGTTAGCCCAAGGGCCACGCCACTGAAACCTTTTCATACAACAGTATTCCAAATATCAGCAATAACAGTGTTGTTGCGGGCCACAGGAAACAGCTTTAGGGGCCATCTGTGGCCTGCAGGCCATCTGTTTGAGACCCCAGCCATAGCGCACCAGGAAACCAAAAGAAGGGATTGCCTTAGGTCAGTTTTTGCATACAACTTCGTTTGTAGTGGAGATTACAAAAAACTTAGAAAACAGAAGAGATATGGGTCATGTAGGAAACTACAGGAAAGCAAGGTCATGTCCTTCTCTCTGGAGTCAAAGTTGTTTAGACACAACTGCGTCCATTTTGTTCCTGCAGCACGAGACAGCTTCTCAGCCACCTCTCTTTATTACCCCCTGCTCCCACACGTTGGGACAGCAGCTAGCAAACACCCAAAGTCAGGCTCCAATAGTTGTACAATTCACGCAGCTACCAAAGGCCCGCCTCTCCAGCAGAGGTGATGCCCAGAGACTACAATCCCCAGCATGCCTCGCTCCCACCTGCGCCTAGAGAGCGGAGCCGCAACTACAACTCCCAGCATGCAGAGCGGAACACGCTCCTCGTGGCTCTCCAGGCTATAGGGGGTCCACCACCAGATCCCACAATGCTTTGCGCCACCTTGGAGCCCCATGCGGCGAGAGCAGCCGATATTAAGACTACAAACCCCAGCATCCAGCGCCACTCTTAATAGCTAGGAGGAGATGGCGCTTTGCATGCTGGGAAGCGTAGTCCCCGCTCCCCACACAGGCGCTCAGTCCCGCCCACCGCGCCACTGCATTGGCCACGTCACCCGCCGCTCAAGAGAAGGCCAGCCAATCAGCGTCCCCGCGCTCCCAGTCAGTCAGAGCGGTGGAAGAGCCGCGCTGGGAGGAGGCGCGCGACACCGTCCGGCCTGCATCTGCTCGCGACCCCACTGCATTCTCCATGCCGCAAAGCGGCCGCCTCGCGACAAGTCCCGACATAGCCACGAAGGCGCAGCGCAGCGGCGGCTTTTCCGCTCACCTGGACGGTCGCCGCGGCTCCGGCGCGTTGGCAGACTCGCAGCATCCTCGTCTTCAGGCGCCGGGCACAGTAGCCGCGGAGGGAGACGGGAATTTGCGGGAAGCCGCCGCGCGCGGTCACTCCCCGGCAGCCGCGCCGCCTCCGCCCCCAAACCGCCCTCAGCCGTCAGAGCCGCATTGCGCAGGCGCACCAACCGCGCTGCTGGAGGCGGAGCCTCGCTGGGAGGAGACGGTGACTGGCGGGGCTGGGTGCCCAATCATAACGGGGGAGAATATGCAAATAGGGTTCCACCCGGCCAACCTGAGCCGCGCGGGTTCTCAGTCCGCTCGTGGTGATGAGGGCCAATCAGGAGACGTCTGATGACGTAGATCCCTTCTACTCTCGTCGGCGCCTTGAGCTAGCGCGCGCAAGCGCAGAGAGCGCCTCCGCCAGCTGGGCAAACTGAGCAGGCGCAGTAGCGCGTGGGTGTAGGGCAGTGGCTTCCAGCACACGCTGGCCTGGCTAGGCTTAGCAGATACCAAAGCATGGGAAGGAGGGCAAGGCAGTACGAAAAGGGCATTGCAGGACACGCAGAGAAAATGTAATATTATTGTAATATTCTGTTTTTAGGGGACTCTGGAATGCCTCCCCCTAAAAATAAGGTGCTCCGGGGTATTCCATCAGACTTTAACCCCTGTAAGTAAAAAGCCAGACACAATCCTCTTATCTTTAAAACACCTGCCGGACGGAGGACGTGAAAGTAAAAAGAAGGATGTTCTCCTTTTACCTGACAGCTAGTAACGAATGTTCCCTGTAATTACTCGTAAACAATTTCTTTGTGTGCGCAAAAACATTTCTTTGTAAGTACCAATATTAGCGCTACTGAATTTTTTTGTGCAAACTTTATTTTGTTGTATGCACAGGTTTCATGACCTGTGTGTGCGCACACACGTGCACAGCTTAGAGGGAACGGTGCTAGTAACTCTAGCCCTGGCACGCCTGGCTACCTTTAATTAACTTGAGGCACAGCACCATATAGTTGCCAAATGAACTCATGAATATTCATGAGTCAGTGGGTCAATCCAGAGCTCTTTGAGTAGTTTTTCAAAAAATTTTGTGGCATACCTGCTCAGGCCTTGTGGCACAGCTGTGTAGGGTTCCCAGATGTCAGGCAGAAGGAGGGCATGTCCTCCATCCGGCAGGTGTTTTAAAAAGACATGATTTTTGTCTATTTTAAAATGGATAGCCGTGTTAGTCTAGTCCAGTGAAAAAACAACAAGGAGTTGTGTGGCACTTGAAGACTAACAGATTTATTTGAGCTTTCGTGGGAGTCTGGCTTTTTACTTAGGGGTTAAAGTATGCTGGAAAGCCTCGAACACTCTGTTTTTAGGGGGAAGCATTCCAGGGCCTCCTAAAAACAGAAGAATATTACATTTTCTCCATGTGTCCTCCAGTATCAGCCTTTTTTGTCCTTCCCTGTTGTCCTTTCCAGGCTTTATTATCTGGTAACCCTACACCTGTCTGCTGTGGCACATTGGTGTAGGAGAGGGAGCGAGCCACATGCTGTCCCCACAGCTCAGTGCACGTGCTGTGTGTTCACGGGTCACACTGAGCATGGTGCGCTCCTCCGCAGCACACAGCTGCTCCCCAAGGGGTCCCCAGCAGCTCAGCTGAAGTGTGTCAGACTAGAGAGACTGTTTCTGGCATCGCTAGAGCAACTGCAGGGCGGTGTCAGAGGGACAGCTGCCTTCAGTCCCCCCACAGTTTTTACTGCTGACACGTTCTTTCCATCCAGCTCACTGGCTGCTTGCTCCAGTCCCCACCCTCCGTTGCTTTCCCTGCTCTCTTCTGCTTGCTTTTCCTTTCCATTCACCACCACTCCTGCCCTATCGTTCATGTTAGAGTGTAAGGTCCAAAGGGGCAAGCATAGTAGTCTAGTTCAGCAAAACAAATGAGTCTGGTTAAAGAAACAAGGAGTCCTGTGGCACTTGAAGACAAATATACTTGTTGCATGAGCTTTTGTGGAGAAAATCCCACTTTGTCAGATGCTTGAAGATGGAGAACTTACAGAATGGGAGGAAAATAAATGCAAGGAAGTGTAAGTTGTGGGGTCAGGTCACACTAACAGCAAATCAAAACAGTTGTAAAGAGTCAAACACTGGGAACAGCATACAGAAGGAAATGAGGTCAAAACAACTGTTGTAATGAGAGAAAAATCTAATGTCCCTATTAAGTACTGAAGCAATGCAACTGAATTTGCAAATAAACTTAATTTCAGTAGCTTCTCTTTCAAGCATCTGATGAAGTGGCATTTTTCTCCCACAAAAGTGCATTTGATAAATAAATTTGTTAGTCTTTTAAGTGCCACCAGACTCCTTGTTTTAGAGAGTAAGACACACCTGCACTAAAGACAACACTTGTGGGATTTGTGTTTGCAAACCATCACAGATCACAGTACTAGCAGATCCCTTCTTCTCCCTGTTAGAGGATAAACAGTTAATGACAGGAATGTCTTACTTGCTTTGTAATAACAGCTTGGAAAAAAGAGCGGGAGACCTAGGTCTGGCTGTAATAAAAATAATAAAGGTTTTCTGATCTTCACTGAAGCTCCTAGAAGGCATGGTAATAAATACATATTCTGGATGTTCTGGGCATGCTTCTTTGGGGTAGATTAAGGAAACAATGTAGTTAGCTGTCACAACCATAAAACATATACATAAAGTGTGGACAAACTGCAGTGCGGGAGCTGCCTACAGCTGTTGAATGAAAAAGTGCGGCTCATGGAAGAAAGCCAAAGGAAGGCAGCCCAAGCCTAGGAGTTTTAAATCTCCTGCTCTGAGTATGCTCTGAACTTGCTCAGAGGATTCTTAGGGGGGAGCCCCAGTCTGTGCCTAGCCACCAGAGTGGCCAGATAAGGCAATCCTGAGGGCAGGGGGGTCAGCCCAGGGTTTAGGGAGGGGGTTAGGATGGTAGAGAGAAGTGGCGGCATGGTCAGACAGGGCAGGGAGAAGTGGTGGCATGGTTGGAGAGGACAAGAAGCGATGGCATGTTCAGAGAGGGTAGGGAGAAACAGCAGCATGGTCAGAGAGGACAGGGAGAAGCTGTGGCATGGTCAGGGAGAAGCTAAGTTTTTACTGTATAGGTAGGCCTAGTTTTCATGGTAACCTTAAGTAATTATTAGAATCTGACATTAGTAGGATCAATATTTGCCCTCTTTTTACAATAAAATTAAAGTGTGCAATGAATTTTAAACTTAGCAATTTTGGAGTAGGTAAAATATGGCTATATGCCTCAGTGCAGCTCTTGAAGGTCTAATAATCAACTTGTGTGGCTCTTGAGTTCCATAAGTTTGGCCACCCAGGTATACCTCATTGGTGGCGCAATGGGTGTTCTGGTTGGAGGTGTCTATGGCACTGGTTCTGAACTGCTGACATTACTGTGTCACCGCACAGTGTTAAGTGTATTGCGGAGAGTCAGAGTGATGGCTGGATTTGGCCAGGGGTCTGGTGTGTCTGTAGGGTCATAATATGCCACCATGTGTGTTGCAACCTGCAAAAGATTAAGAACCACTTGTTTACAGGGTAGAATCTGAGATAAAAATTTCTAAAAAAAATCTTTATAATTAGAGGCATGGGGACAAAAAATTATGTTCTTTGTAAACACTAGTGTTGTAGGTATACTGTGTGTCCTGAACATCTCAGTGTTTCTAGCATATCCTCTGCTTTATTTGTCAGGATTAATTTGTCCCCTTCTCATCTGAACCTATTAAGTGGGAGGCTCTGATTACCCAGGTGAAGGGCACATAGAGTCCCAGTCAGCAATGAAAGAATAATTTTTGTGTTACTTCATTATAGGCTCATTCATTAGATTTTAAAACACTGTTGTTGACTTCACGGTATTCATGCTGTAGCTACATAGTATTTTGAAAGTTGTAAGTAGAGATATTTGAGGAGGAGGAATAGCTGAACATCTTTAACTTCATTGAAACACTCACTGAACTGGGAAAACTGCCTCCAGATGTCCAGCTAGAAGTATTTACCAGGTGTGCTTCATTCCATCCACACTTTCCTTTGGGGTATGGTTATCTCTTCATCGCTTGGAGGTTATATAACCCTCTCCCTTTTCTCCCTGGATTACTTGGGAGCAGGCAACACTCACGTATGCGCAGGTGCCTAAGTTTGATGACAAAGAGATCCTGAGTTTCCCAGTGGTGATGTTGGAATTGTGGGAATCCTCTGTCCACGCTTCTGCTGCAGTCCCTTTGTTTTACAGGAAATTAAACTTGGTGGTGCCTCCACCTGGCTGCCTCCAATACATGCTCAGTGGTGGCCCTTGGGAGCCTCCAGGACTAAATCCATGTGGCTAAGAATAACTTGTGGGATGGGAATAATCATAACTTACTAATTATATATATAATACATTCATGGTACTTAACTGCATGTAACAAACCTTTACTTAACAAAGAAACTTATAACAGGATGGAATTGAGCATTACTACTAATTTAAATACACAGGGGCAAGTAAGTAAATCCATGAGCAGACACAGAATACAGTTTAAAGGAAACTTATCTAACTTGCATGTTCACAACCCTTTTTCCAAATCAGAGGGCACACTTCCCAGAGTCCAGAACCCCAACCTCTTGCTTGCATGGGCGCGATTAGAGGGTCAGTGAAGGAGACAAGGCAGCTCTCTGCTGGTCCAGTGTATCCGCTCAGAACCGCACTGAAGATCCGGAGCGAGCCCAGCCAATGGTCTGTAGTCCTGGCCCTGGTTCAAAGGGACTGCCATGCTGCCTCCCCTCCGGCCCAGTCAGTCTCTCAACAGACTCCCGTGCTTTACAAGCCCTGCTCCAAATTGGAGGAGGGAGACAAACACTCACACCCTTACTGCAGATCCAGCTCAGCCAGCTCTAGGCTCAGACCCTGCTTTGGGTTGCGTAAGCCACCAGCCTCTGAAGCTCCCTGCTTGAGTGAGTCTCCAGCAGTCTTAGGAACCCCAGGAGCACTCACAGCAGCTTCCAGATTCAGACACATCTTCCTCCCTCCGAGGAGACCCCTTTTGTCCCCCCTCTTCTTCCTGGAGGGGCAGGCAGGGTCCCTCGCTCTTTCCCAAGGGATCATGAGAGTTGTAGTCCCTCAGTGGAAAACTTACAGCACATGTGAACTGCTTAAATATTAACCTCCTACTTGATTTCAGAGGGCCCTTAAAGTACAGGGTGCCTACAGTTAAATTGCAGCAATGTGTTTTGTTTAGGGCTAGCCCCCATCCTCATACAGTTCAGAAATTGCCACTCATCCAGATTGCTGTAGCTGCCTTCATCGGAAGGTCCTGTGATAAGAACTGTAGGGCAGTGGACTCTATATTTCAAAAGTCAGCTCACATTATTGTCCACTAGGAGACGATTATGCTATAGGGAACAAGGCTTTCAGGAGGGCCATAAAAGACAAAAACATTAACTGATGAAAGCATTGATAGGATAGTCTGCAGAACGCTTTCTACCTGCTATTCTTACAGCATCCATTTTCCATTTGCGTCCTGTTGCTGCATTTCTAATGTGAAAACCGCAGTATTCCTACAAATGTGTAAGTGGAATGATTGTTCCTAATATTGCAATGGCTGAAGAGAAGGAGAATTTATTCAGCATTGAGTTTTGTGAGACTGCTCCTGACCATAACCAGCCCTCATGGGACAAACACAGCTGAATCAGTACAAATAAATGACAGCAATGGGTGCCAAAGAAAAGCCACTGATGTGATTCAACAGGAGCCCACCAGCTCTGGGCCCAGCAACACACACATGCAGATGGCAGCAGGATCCAGTCTATGTTACCAGAAAAATTCAGCAGCAGGGATTGCATGCTATGCAGAGTAGCTTTTATATCTCCCATTGATTTCCTAACTCCCCTTCACTGCACTGCACCCCTTGGTGGAATGGTTTTGCTAAGTAAATTATCAGATTGACTTAGGTCTTAATTGATCACTGAGTTGACTGAGAAAGCTCAAGCTGATGGCTACAACTTCACCACCCACCACATAGCCAGAGCCTCCGCATCTCTTAACTCAGTGGTTTTCAATCTTTCTTCCTCAAGACCCAGCTGAAAACAAGTCATTTATGCCCATGACCCAACAATTACATCTTTCAGCAATGCACTCCAGCCTTTTGGTGGCAACAGCCGGTGCGGGGACCCAGACGGTCTGCAACCCACCACTGCCCCAACCCTAACTTTAAAAACCGCTGGCTTAACTGCCTGTCAATTTCCAAAGAGATAGCCGTGTTAGTCTAGTCCAGCAAAAAAAAAAAAAAGGAGTAGTGTGGCACTTTTAGACTAACAGATTTATTTTTTGTATGAGCTTTCATGGGAGAAAATCCCACTTCATCAGATGCTTCGAAGATGGGTGAACTTACAGAAAGGAATGAAAATAAATCCAAGGGGGTGTACAACATAGGATCAGGTCATACAGTAACAGAAAATCAGAGCAGTTGTTAGGTTCAAACCCTGGGAAGCCTGAAGTCAAATGACCTTTTGTAATAGGAAAAGAAGCCATAGTCTCCACTCAATCCTGCTTTCACACAATTTAGCTCACATATTAATTCAAGTTCATCTGTTTCTCTTTTAAGTCTCAATGTCCCAGCCACATCTCTGACAACAGTCATTAACAAATCATTTATTGAGTGATTAGAAAGATGGAAGTGCTCAGCCACTGGTTTCTTTGTTCTGTGATTTCTGATGAGCTCTGTGTTCATTTATGACACTTTAAGACTAACAGATTCTGTAAGTTCCCCCATCTCCGAAGCATCTGACAAAGTGGGATTTTCTCCCACGAAAGCTCATGCGAAAAATAAATGTTAGTCTTTAAATGCCACAAGACTCCTTGGTTTTTTGTTTTTTTTTTAATTGCCTGTGCAGCCGCTCCAGAAAGGCCAAGTCAGTGCACAGCTGCCCCCAATGGATGCAAACCCGCAAGCCCCAGCCCGGCTGCAGCCGCCCCAGGGCGGGAGAGGAGCCTGCAGAACGCCCGGCTGCTGCTGCTGCTGCGCACGCGCGGACTGCCCAGACCCCGCCCCGAGCGAGCTGCTTGCCCAGGCTCCTCCCATCCGGCCCCGCCCCCGTCGCGCGCCGCCGAGCTCCTCCCACACTCACCGCGCCTGCGCGGATTGTCCCGCCTGCGCCGCCGTACGGCGCCCCGCCCCCGCAGCAAGATGGCGGCCGCTGCGCGTCGCCTGCCCGGTCAGTGAGCGGTGGGGGGGCTGTAACGGCTGGGGGGCCCTTTACGGGGAGGGAAATGGGGGGTCCTTGTCGGGGGGTGCTGGGGGGGGG
>ML681996.1:47561891-47667512 GCA_007922195.1 Podocnemis expansa
CTGATGCCCAAATAAATTTGTTAGTCTTTAAGGTGCTACAGGACATCACATTTGTTTTGCTGAAACAAACCAATACGGCTACCCCTCTGGAGTTTTCTTGTCTCACGCTCACTCCAGCAGAGGAATCTGTGCTATCTCGGGGAACTTCCTTCAGCCCCCACACATAAAATAAAATTTTGCAGTGACCTGGAGGAATATTTCGCTTTCTCATACTCTAGGGATATTTCCACCATACCAAAAAACAACACAGTGATCTACAGATACTTTTCTCCCTACACTGCAAGAAGTAGTATCCTTCATGGACTCCTCCTGACAGTTGGAACAAAACAGATCAGACATCTACATTAATTGTTTCCACCACCGTGCAAAAGCTGAAATCATGGACAGACAACATCCCTTACATCGTAACCTCAGCCATGGAGAACACAATGTCACCCAGAAACACCTCTGACATTATTATTAATGAGGCTGATAAAAGAGGTGCTGTTGTCATCATGAATAAATTGGATTGTGATCAGGAGGCTTATAAACAACTCGCCAACACAATGTTCTACAAACCACTTTTCTCTGACCCCACTGATGAGTACCAAAAGAAACTACACCACCTACTGAAGAAACTCCCCAAAGCGGCACAGGAACAAATCAAGACAGACACACCACCAGGACCCCATCCTGGGATATTCTGTCTACTATCTAAAATGCATAAAAAAGGAAACCCACGATGCCCCATCATCTCAGGCATCGACACATTTACAGCAGGCTTATCTGGCTATGTGGACTCCTTTCTCAGATCCTGTGCTATCAATACTCCTAGCTATCTTCAAGACACTACAGATTTCCTGAGAAAAATCCAGTCCATTGGTGAGCTTCCAGAAAACAACATCCTGGCCCCTATGGACGTAGAAGCTTTTTACACCAACCTCCCACACAAAGATGGATTATAAGCTGTTAGAAGAACCATTCCAGATGATGACACAGCACACGTCGTGGCTGAACTTTGTGACTGTGTACTCACCCACAACCGTTTCAGATTTGACGATAATTTATACCTTCAAGAAAGGGTAGGCAACCTGATGTGTGCTGGCAGTGGCACAAGAACCCATTTGGAGCGGCATGTGGCACCCTCTGCAATGCCGCAGAAATGTGACTCCTGCCACTGAAAGCCACTCTGGGCAGCTTCTTTCAGGGGTAGCTGGGGTGCAGGGGGTCCCCACCATGCCCATATTCCAGGCATGGTGCAGAAAGAAGATGCCTGGAACGGCTTCTCTCCATGGTGTGCAGCCGCCAAGGAGCCACTCTGTGTAGTTTGTTTCTTCAGCATGCCTGGGGAGCCCCTAAAAGGAGCTGCTCCAGGGAGCTTCTTTCCATGGCATCGCTGGGGACCACGTTCCCCAGGCATGCTGCCAAGAGGAGCCACTGCAGGCAGCTTCTTTCCACGAGTAGCTTCTTTCAGCGGCATGCTAGGCAATGTTCCCTCTAATGCCCGAAGGTAGTTGAGCAATATATGTCGCTTGCTGCTTGGGCCCAGTCCTGCCTCCCCCAGCCAGCCTGACCCCTTTTTCCCTCCAACTCTGCCCCCTTTCATGCCTGGCTGCTGCTGCCCTGTCTCCAATCACCCACCCCCTTGCCTGGCCCCCAGCTGCTCCTCCGGCCCCAGAAGCTCTCATTGAGCATGCACATTTCTGTGCATGCTAAGTGAGAGCGTACTCCAAGCAGAAGTTTTAAAAACTCCCAGCTCAGAGCAGTTCTCAGCCAGCTGAAAGACTCTGTCTTCTGGCTGGGCAGGGTTTGCAGCTGCCGGCCGTGTGCAGCCAGCAGCGTTCCCTGCACTGGGCAGCGAAGTGGGCTGTGCGGCCGTGCAGCTTAGAGGAAACATTGATGCCAGGAGAATGCCCTGTTCCATGGCTGCTACCAAATTTTCAGGCAAGCTGCCAGTTTTATTTCTGTGGAGGGAGCTGCTGGCATTGGCTGACATAGGGGGTCAGCAAAGGTTGCTGACCCCTGCCTTCAGGTCAGTGGCACTGCTGTGGGTACCCAGCTGGCCCCACAATATGGCAACATTTTAATGGCTGACTTAGAACAACATTTCTTCAATTCTCATCCCAAAGCACCTCTCCTCTATTTACACTACATTGATGACATCTTCATCATCTGGATGCACAGTAAGGATGCCCTTGAAGATTTCCACAGAGATTTCAACAATTTCCATTCCACAATCAAACTTAGCTTGGAACATTCCACCGAGGAGATTACTTTCTGGACACTATAGTGCAAATTAGTGATGGGCACACAAACACCACCCTATACTGAAAACCTACTGATCGGTATAGTTATCTACATCTCTTGAGCTTTCATCCAAGACACAACGACGCGATCCATTGTCTACAGCAGGTGTCTCAAACACATGGCCCGTGGGCTGCCTGCGGTCTATAAAACTATATCCTGTGGGCTGCAACGACACTGTTTTTACTGATATTTGCAATATGGTTGTATAAAAAGGCTTTAGTGGTGAGGCCATTGGGCTTACATACTAGTCTTCATGTGGGCCTTCACTAGTCCTCATGCGGCCCTCGTGGTGATTTGAGTTTGAGACCCCGGTCTACAGCCGAGCCCGAAGATATAAGCTCATTTTTTCTGATCCCTCAGATAGGACAGACACCTTCAGGATCTCTCTCAAGCATTCTTAAAACTACAGTACCCACCTGCAGAAGTCAAGAAATAGATTTGACAGAGCCAGCTGGCTACCCTGAAGGCAACTACTACAGGAGAAGCTCAAGAAAGAAAACAAGAGAACGCCATTAATCATCACCTACAACCCCCAAGTCAGACCTCTACAGCACATCCTCCGGGATCTACAGCCTATTCTACAAGACAGTCCCTCACTTTCTCAAGCCTTAGGAGTCAGATCTCTCCTCGCTTACAGACAGCCCCACAACCTTAAACAGATACTCTCCAGCAACTACAGACCTAACAACAGAACCATTAAAGCAGGCACATATCCCTGCAACAAACCATGATGTCAACTTTGCCCTCATATCTGCACAAAAGACACTGTTACAGGACCTAATCAAGCCAGCTACTCCATCAGAGGCTCATTCACCTGCTGTGATTTATGCCATCATGGGCAGCAAATGCCCCTCTGCCTTATATATTGGACAAACAGGACAGTCTTTACACAAAAGAATAAATGAGTACAAAACTGACATCAGAAATAACAGTGTAACCAGTAGGTGAACACTTCAGAATTCCTGATCATTCTATTGCTGATCTGCTAATAGTTGCACTCAAACAAATGAGCAACAAAGAAAAGCTTCAGACACTGCAGAATTGGAATTCATATGCAAATTTGATGGTGTTGTGTCAAGACTAAATAAGGATTATGGATTTTTTTTTTTGTCATTACAACAGGTGGTTTGATCTCATCTTCCTCAATATGCTGTTCTCCAGTGTTTGAATCTGAACTATTGCATTGACTTGCTGTAATAGTCTGCCCTGATCCTATGACTTATTCTTCTCTGCATATATTTTCCTCCTATTCTGTAAGTTCCCCATCTTCCAAGCATCTGGCACAGTGGGATTTTCTCCCACAAAAGCTCATGCAATAAATAAATTTGTTAGTCTGTAAGTGCCACAAACTGTTTGTTTTACTCATCCTTATAAAGCGTCCCTTGATTTTCATTGGCCACTAGGTGGCAGATCTCCCAAAACTTTCAACACCCAAAAGTTGATCCTGAATTTGGTGCTAGAATGAAAATCACTGGTGCTGTTTTGGACATTTTCAGTCATTTAGATTTGGATGATTATCCTTGCCAATCCCACTGTTTGCTGTGTGCAAATTATCTAAATGGGGAATCCAGCAGACTTATAATTAAGGGCTGTCTGTTTCCTGTAAAAGTAAAATATGGGTTCAGGTATCAAGTGGTTTCAATCCACTGTTCATTTTTCATTAGCTTTTCATGTTATCTGTTCTCTCCATAGGGGTTTTGAGACCTATGAATGTTTTGTTCCCTTTGGCCTACAACAGCTCCTGCAGTGTCCGTCTTATTTCTGGACTGTCCACACAACATTTCAAGCATGTGCAGGCACCATTAGCTTCCTCTGTTATGAAACCTCTGCTATCTGTTAGTGATCTGTCGTGTGGGCGTCCTCTCTCGATCTTGAACAGGTATAGTATGTTATTTTAAGGGTGAATGTTACATAAAACCAGTTGGAAAACAGAGTACTTGCTGTAAAATTTGCGGAATGTAATACAAACTCAATTTAGCACTAGAAATTTCCTTCATTTTTCTCATCGTTGTTGTAGCCCTGTGCACGGTGCAGCTCAGTCAGTTATAGCAACAGACGGAATGAAGTGTAAACAACCACTGGTGGTTTTGTTAACTAATTCTGCTCAAAGCAGTTTGCCCTGTTGCTAGAGCAATGATGGGAAACAAAAAAAAAAAACCAACCAAACAAACAAACAAAAAAAAACCAACAACAAAACTAGTGTACTTAAGTTGATGAGGAGAGTGTTGGCAGGGTTAAACTTTAATTCTGTTCAAATTCTGTATCCTCATCAACACTCCTGAGAAGCAGTAGGCGTGGGAAGTTTGACTGTTACTTGTCACTCCTGCAAATAGGATCAGTTTTTAATCCTCCTCTCACCTGTATCATGACAAGACCTTTAATGAAGATGCAAGAGGGAACGTGCCTCAAACACACTCATTGCAATAATAAACCTTGTTATAAAAGTGGTACTAAACCCCAAAATCTTTAATGTTAAAACTGCATTTTTAACATTATTCATCTGAAATGGCTCTTGTGTTGCACTACCCTGAGTTCTCAACTCCATTTTTAAAAGATGTACCAGTAAACTGAAGAAAACTGTCCATACAGTGCTGAACACAGTGGGGCCCTGGGCCAAGACTAAGGCTCTTAGGTGCTGCAGTAATACAAATAATATTTGAGGTTCATTTGATCAGACGTTTGTAGTGCAGTTTCGTAGATTTGCAGATGTCAATATTAATCCAAAAAGCTTATTGAAGTGTTGGACCAACTTGCATTTGTTTCCTCAGACAAGTTAGTATAATGCCACTTTTGGTTTTCCAGATAGAGAGAATCAGGTGCTGAATTCTGTGGAAATGGCACTTCGTCCCTGTTAAATAATATAATTTCTTTTATTTCAGTGTAAGACCTTTACTGGCACATATCCTTCAGCAGCCAGTGAGGACCCTCACATATTACAGCATCCGAAAAGGAAAGAGAAAAACTGTAAAATCTGTGGTTCATAGATTTCTCCGACTACACTGTGGCCTTTGGCTAAGGAAAAGGGTAAGGTTTTCCTTTATTAAATATGAGGTTGCCTGCTGCTGTTGTTCCTATGGGGTCAGTAGCGAGTGGAGTAAAAACAGAGAAAATCTAGGCTGGGAGTTGAAAACTGACTTGCTCAGGGCAGGGGGATAGATTGTTGTTGCTGTACATCCATCTGTGATAAAGTGACAGAACTTTTTGTTTTGTGACAGGCTGGTTACAAGAAAAAATTATGGAAGAAGTCTCGTTCCCGGAAAAAGCGCTTGAGGGAACAAGTATTTTGCAATAAAACACAAAGTAAACTCCTTGATAAAATGACCACATCTTTCTGGAAGAGAAGAAACTGGTACATTGATGATCCCTTCCAGAAATATCATGATCGCACAAACCTTCACTTGTAGAAATCCTCTCTCAGTTCCTGCTTCTGTTTTTCATCTTTTTGCCACCAATTACATGTCATTTTATGGGACTGGGAGTTTTTAGAGAGAATAACTACAGTATGTCATTTTTCCACATACCTGTAATATACATATATACAGTCTTATTTGAATTATTGGTTCAATTGTGAAATAAACTGATTCTGGCTTGTGATTGGCGTATTCAGTCATAGTTGGTTCTTGTAATTCACGTAAAGTGGAGGGGGAGTAAAGGTGATAAATTTTGATTTAGCTAAATAGTCTCAGTCCATCGTGGTGAGATTCTTGTGATAGGATGTACCTGTTTGTTGCTGAACATCTAAGTTAAATCATAAGAGTTCATATTAAGATGGGAATGTTGAAAGCAGTTCTAAAAATACAAATACTATAAAATGGGTATTACCAAAGCACCTAGGAGCCCCCCTCATCAGCCCGGATTCCATCGTGTACAATCACACTACAAAAAGACATTTGCTTTCTGAGTGTCTGTATTAAGTGAACAGAGCTTCCAGTTTAATAACACTGTCCCGTGTAATAGTGAGCAGGACTAAAGTAGCTCATTCCAAACACTGGTCAGTGGATAACTTACTTAAAACAAATATTAAATTAGTTACAGAATGTCCCTTACAACCAGTCAGTTTCTAATTTTCATTGCTTTCTTGCTACTTGTGTTAATTGCAAATAAGTGTCTGCTTGTTAATTCTCTTTTTAAGTTTAGCTACACGTCACATTACATGTTATGGTACTCACAGTGTGCCGCCTCTTCTCTGAAACATCATGTGATTTTAAGCTTTATACTCTAGGATTATACTTTTGTTTCTTCCTTTACTGAGGGCCAAATACCTAGCATTTTTTTAAAACTTGGCAGCCTGTAGACAGTCTGTCACCAGGCCATTCTCTTCACTGCAGGCCTTGACAAAGGCAACACCCCCAAAACTGGGGCACTGAAGTGTGCAACACATTAAATGGGCCCAGTTTTGGTGGCAGTCTGGAGTGAAGCAGCTCACCACCACTGAAAAAAGCCACATGCTGCGGACGGTGCTAGTGGCGTGTGGTTCTTTCTGAGCACCTGGGGTCGTTAAATCCCATGGCATACCTTGGTACAGCCAGGCACCAGGGTACGATTCCCATAACCCATGGTGACCTGACACCTGGGTTTTATCAAGCCCTGCTTTACTGCCAGTCAGTTCCATTATCACTTGTCTGACAAGGCTTACTGTACAGGAAAGCTGTGTCCATCCAGTGAATTCACTGGCAACATGTTTAGTAGCTGTATTTTTTCCAGTTGGTAATACAGAAAGGAGTTCTGAAGGACTCGTATCATCTGGTGAATACATCTATATAAATGTAACCAACATTCTGGCCTGCCAGATACATTGAACAGACTGAAGATGCTTCCCTTCTTTTTTAAAGAAAAGATTAAGACTTTATTCAAGATGTATATCAAGCAATATAACAAAACCAGCAAAACTCCAACCTTTGGAATACTGTTGTAATGTCCATCCTTTTGAGGAATTAAGTGTAGTGTCCTATAACAGGTCTTTTCTACTGATCATGGGGAAAAAAAACACTTAAGTGCACAGTTATGATCCTTAAATACTAGTATGTTTGTATGAGTGTGTGAATCTTAAGAGTACGCATAGTGTTCTTTACAATTTCAAATACTGTGCGAGATGCAAACTAGGTACCCGAAACAAGTAAACAGCAAAAGAAGACTGATTAACAAGCATTCTGTCACAAATACATAGATACTATTACTACATGAAACCACACTTATTTCACAGAGCACAGTCAAAGGCAGCAGGCTGTTTACAAGATGCCAGGGAGCATCACATTCCTCTTGGCAGTCTTTCCTTCTCCCCTCGTTATAAACAGAAGGGCCGGTTCTCCTTTTCCTCATACTAGGCTTACGCTTGTATAATTCCCTTGGCTTCTGGGCAGTCACTTGCAATTTATACTAGAATACGTGGAGCTGTGGTTGGGAACAGCTCAGCTTCAAGGATCGCTCTAGCACCAGCTACCTCTAGACAAGGATGCACGGGAGTTTGCAGTGAGTAGCTCAAAGTTAACCCATTCATAATTAAGGTAAACCTCCAAGCTCACTGGCTCAGGCCCCCAGAGCACTCTCCAGCCCACAGTCCACTTCTCTTCAAAGTTTTAGTTCTGTTTTTCAAGTTACATTCAACATACTGTTTCCTAAGCTATGCTCTTTTGCAGGGGCCTAACTACTACTCCATATGGGTTTACCACCACCTGAGAGTCTCATGAACTGGATTCTTGGCCCAGAGCTGAGAACAGATACTAGAAGGGGAGCCAAGACCCCAGCATGAGGTCTCGCTATTAGTGATGAGGGACAAGGTGGTCTTCAAGCTCCTGGACGTTATTGCTTCAATTGATTAGGCAGAAGAGGGGCAGGGGCCTCATTCCCCTTAAAGGGCCAGTTAGTGTGTGATATTCAGATTAGTTCAACTCCTACAAACCCAGGCTTGCCTTTGTCTACTGCTAGGACTCAGCACCACTCTAGCTACACTGATTGTTGAACTGAGGTTATTCCCAAGGGGAGACAGAGCCTGAGAGAAGAGTTGGGACCAAATACATGTTGATCCCAAATACATACGTGTCTTAACATTAAAATGACAGACCTTTAGAAGAAGCTATTGTAAACAACCTGTGTCCGTAATACACTGAATTCAAAGGAAGTGATTGTTCTAGCTTGTGTACAGAACACTATACCACTAAGTGTACATGTTTCGGCATTCACATTTCATGTCAGTCTATACACAAATACACAGCTCATTGGATAAATTAACACATTGTTGCCAAAGATATGAAAAAGTTTTGTTTTTTTTTCAGTTATACAGTGAATGTCTTTGAGAGATAAGGCAACTCCCTTGTCAACAGTTTCACCTCAGCACTTCAGAAAATCTAAACAGTCAAGTTTACAGTAAAACAGCAGATCAGACACACATTTTATAACTTTAGTGAGGATGAATGTTAATACAGCATGTGAGTAGAATTCATCAAACATTATGTAGCTATAGATTTTTATTTTTGGCATAATTTAAGTGCAAACTTGTCAACTGTTGTCTTATGGCACCTGATTGCGTAGCATTGAATATGAAGCTTGCTTGCAACAGGCTTTTAATTTCTACTAACACTGCAGGCAAAGTTCCTATTTTTTTTTTTTTTTTTAATTTCACTGAAAAAGCAAATTGACTCTAAAAACACAACTTAAATCAGGGTGGACAAACCTGGCTCACAGCGAGGTGCCAGCAATTTTACTTTTGGTCACCAGAGGGCACTCATCCATTACATTTCTGCATGGAACCAGATGATCAGAAACCTATTATTTGTTGAGGCCTGACTTAAATACACAAGCTTATAATAACTCCTCGATGCTTTAGCTCAGTGTATTCTAATGACTGAATCTTTCCCAGCTGCCTTCTAAAATGTAATGTATTTTTTTTAAGCATATATTCTTTACAAAACATGATCTACTCAGTGTTTATAAGGGAAATGAGATTTTCAGGTAACAGGGCCACATACTGTAGTAATTACAGGAAATGACTGCCTGCCCTTTTTCCTAACTAACCAACTGATGCAAATGTTTGTGGGGAGTGGACAACAGAATCTTTTTACTTCCCAAGCTATTCAGAAAAGCTTCAGAAAAAACAACTTCGAGATGAGTAGAGAGCAATGGTGGGCTACAGAAGCCTCTCTGTTTAACAAAGGCCACTTCAGATATGCTTATCGCTGAGCATCGTCCGCACTAACCAGTTACTGGCATGCTGGGCCTCTGCTGTACTTGAACTAGGTTAACAGCACTTTTCATAATAGTCGTTTACAGATCAGTTATCAATGGCAATCATATGTCACATGATTCTAAAAGTTTTACTACTCTACAGGAAAGGTCCCAAGAACAAACACAAAGGACCACATAATTAACTCATTTATGAATGTCTCATGCTTTTACATTTACAGGCCACACTGACTTGAAGCACAAATACACATATCCTACAACGTCTTCCTTTTTTTACTTTGTGTGTTTAGCATTTATATATGGATAGTGATGCACCAGCCAAATGACAGTCTCGTGGTTTAAGCCAGCATCAGTGTGCTTGCAAAATTCTCTCTAAGCCACATGAGGAGCTCAGTTCCAATGCTGTTGCGCTGGCTGTGGGAGTGAAATTCCTACCACATCCATATCAGGAAAATAGAACACCCTACCTGACCTCCTACATGCAGATAAGGAAAGTGAATTTTGCTCTATCAAATCAATGGCTAATATGATTCTGGCTTACACTATAGCAGTTATTACCAACGCATAGAACTGCCACTAAAATATTGGTCAGAAGTTATATGATTAATTCTGCTAGTTTCTTTCATTTGCTACATAGTAAATCACTTAGGCTCAAGATTATCAAAATTAAGACTGCCCTGCTTTATTTTGTGAAATCAGTTAGTTATCTTGTCCATCCATCCCTCTTCTTCATCATTTCTAATGTTTTCCATCTACATTTTCAGTGCAGTGAATGGAGCTCACATAATTTACTTGCAAAACAAGAAATGGAGTTGCAGCTCAGCTTTTCCTAATAGGTTTTGGACATTATGTACAGTTGAAAAAATTCAAAATATCTCACATCAATCACAGTCTTGGTATAAGACGGAGGAAGGGTAGGGAGAAAAATCTATGGCTCCTGGAAGTTTACTTTGTTAAGTAAAAAAGCCATAAATAGATACATTAGTCAAAAGTATCATTGAGAACTAGTGAGTAATTTTTTTTTGTTTGCATTCACAAGCTAAAACTACACAGACAACTAATAATTGCAAATGTACAGCCTGACAGGGTTAGCTTGAGTGGTTGTATATTCTGCAAATGACTATGACACCGTTACCACCTGTGAGATTATTCTAGCCATGTCAGGGGGAAAGCTAGTACCACGTAAGGTAATAGAAAGAAGAGCAAAAGGCGATGTCTGCAGTGCTGCACATCAACTCACATCCATCTCACTGCTGTTTTTCTACATTATTAGCAAGTAGCTCTTTAAGGCAGAAGAGAGACATTCTGTGGATCTTGGTGCTATTGGCTCATCGCACTCACATGGTTTCAGTGGTAGAGGACGAGGTACTTTTCTTCCTGAAGCGAGGTCTAAGGGTCCTAGGCGGTGCCTGTGGGGAAATCAGGACAAAATTTTGTTGAAGCAATAGGAATGTTTAGTCTTTTACTCTCTCAAAGTGCTGCACAAATATCAATTTACTTATCCTCATGACACCTCCGTAGAGTAGACAGGTAGTATTCACATTTTAGAGATGAAGAAACGAAGAACCAGATCCCTAAAAAGACAGCTGCGAATCTCCTCAATATGAGAGAATCCTTGAGCGATTTAAAGCCCTGTAGCCGACTCAACACCATCACCCTGACTGAGGTGACATGCCCAGAGTGCGCTGTGCTGCAATGAACCCTACTGGTGTAATATCCCCTAGCAAACCAGTGCAATTTACAGAAGCCTTGAGACTGTGCTGAATTATGCCCCTAGAGTAAAAAGGAGAGTAAAAGGTGTGAGAATGCCAATTTTGGCACTCCCACCCACCGACCCTGCTGCAGGGCACGTGAGGAATTAGTTGTCTGGCTCCCACAAAACTTAAGGCCCACTCAAAAAGGAACAATGCATGCTGGGACCTGTAGCCTTCACAAGCAGTCTCTGCATTAAAAAAAAAAAAAAAAAAAAGACAAGGACATCTTCGATCTTCTCTATTTTATGCTAACCAAATGAAGCTTGTGAACTCCTGCCAAGCTGCCAACCCAGATGCCTTGCCTGGACAAAGCCCAGACACAATGTGAAATGATTTCAAAACAAAATGACTGAAATTCTGCCTTACAGTTACATTACTGATGTGGAGGGTTTAAAAATAGAAGCCTTCAGCCAGAATAAGTGAACTACAAGAGACAGTTCGTCCTGTGACTCAGAGCAGATCTGCCACGGAAGTCTACCAGAGCTGCCTAAGTGGCAGGTGCCAGATTAACTCTGTTTTATTCTCAAATCCTGTGTTACTCCCCTTCCCAGGTAGGGAAACAGTCTGACAGAGAGAAAACACAGAAGGGCAAATACACAACCATGTGGTGGTGGTGGTAACCACTTGTGCATAGTTTACCCAACAATGACAGCATGACACAGTTATGGCTTGCGAGACTCACCCAGCTACTAGGGAGATGAATCTTAAAGCAAAGTAGAAAGCGTTGCGCAGTTTAAAAATGAATTTATGTACATCATGTAACAAGTTGTGCATAGAGTAACAGGAGAGTTTCTGGCTCTCTCTAATGTGGTAGCAGTCACTGTGAGAGCACAGCAGTTGAATGATTACAAAGGGATACGTTGCAGTGTGCTGTCGAGTAATTAGATTTGGTCAATGCACAGGGCCAGAATCTGCTCTGGTGTAAGGAGGAGCAGGTATCATTGGCTTCACAGTAAATCGTGCCCACATACCCCAGGCCTGACAGTTCGGGGCCATCGTCATGCAGCTTAATTGGGCATCTACCACCCATTCCTATTCTCTACCAGATCTGCCTGGGCCTCTGTCCTGAAATCCTGACGCCAGCCAAATGCTCATGACATTAACAGATGTTTGGCCCAAGTATGGATTGTAGGATTGCTCCTCCCCCCTGCCCCTGGCTGTGTGTGGCACAGCTGGCAGATCTAGCTATCTACACAGCCCGTAGAAGAGGGTAGGAATAGGATTCAGGGAGATCTAGACAAACTGGAGCTTTGGGCCAAAAAAAATCTCATGAGGTTCAACAAGGACAAGTGCAAAGTCCTGCACTTAGGATGGAAAAATCCCGTGCACTGCTACAGGCTGGGGACTTATCAGCTAAGTAGCAGCACTGTAGAAAAGGACCTGGGGGTTATGGTGGATGGGAAGCTAGAAATGAGTCAATGCTGTGCTCTTGTTGCCAAAAAGGCCAATGACATATTGGACTGTAGCAGTAGGAGTGTTGCCAGCAGATCGAGGGATGTGATTATTCCACTCTATTTGGTGCTAGTGAGGCCACGTCTGGGAATACTGTGTCCAGTGTTGGGCTCCGCACTTCAGAAAGGATGTTGACAAATTAGAAAGAGTCCAGCGGAGGGCAACGAAGATAATTAGGGGGTTGGGGTACATGACTTATGAGGAGAGACTGAAGGAACTTGGCTTATTTAGTCTGCAGAAGAAAAGACTGAAGGGGGATCTGATAGCAACCTTGAACTACTTGAAGGGGTGCTCCAGAGAGGAGGGAGCAAGGCTAGTCACAGTGGTGACAGAGGACAGAACAAGGGGCAATGGTTTAAAGCTGCAGCTGGGGAGGTCTAGGTTGGATATTAAGAAAAATTCTCTCACTAGGAGGGTGGTGAAGCACTGGAATGGGTTACCTAGGGACGTGATGGAATCTCCATCTTTGGAAGTTTTTAAGGCCCGGTTGGATAAAACTCTGGCTGGGATGATTTAGCGAAAGTGGTCCTGCTTTTAGCAGGGAGTTGGCCTAGATGACCTCAGGAGGCCCCTTCCAGCCCTAATATTCTATGAGCTGAGAACATCAAGATCTTTGATGCATTTATCATCACAACACTCATGCGCTAGCATTATGCTATTTTCCCCATTTTACAGATGGAGAACTGAGGCACAGAAAGACTGAGGCCCAGATCCTCAAAAGATTTTAGGCAACTAAGTTTCACTAATGTCCATTTGAAATCTTTGGGGCTCTGGGAACCCTTGACTTGCCTAAAGTCAGAGAGGTAATTATGGAAGATTGTATTTGAATTGCACTGTAGTCTCTGGTAAGCCCCTAACTACTGGAATCCATTCTTTCACTTGGGGAATAGTCAGGAGATAATTTCTAAATATTTCTCAAGTCCTCTTGGTTTTCCATTAGCTGGTTCCATTACCCACAATTGATCTAGAGCAAATATCTGTTTTCAGATCTCAGCAGAGACAACTCCACCTCTGCTCTATAAGCTACTTCAATCTTTACAACCAAGGACTCAGGAATTAACTCCCAGCTGGCATTGAAAGGTCTCTGCATCCCAAGGCTCCTCCTAGCTTCTGCTTACGTAATGCTGCTAATTGCTTCTCTAGTCTATTTCTCTTGTATTTTAAAGACACCAGGTACCCGGGGAGGGCAGGGGAAACAAGTAAATATTTGCTGCCTGTTTAACAAAGACAGAAAAGCCGTGACTTTCCAAAGGGGGCATTTGGCTTCTAATTCCTTCCATGCATGAAAAAGTTACAATCAGGTCCAGCACCAGTTGTTACCCTCCTCCTTCCCCCACGACTTGGATTTAACTGAGCTCTAGGTCCCTGGAGAAAGAGCTGGCTGGTTTCTAAGAGGGCCCATGGATATTTGTCCACCACATATATCAGGTGCTCTTTAAAGTGAGAGCCTGATGCCAGGCACCGAAAGGCAAAGCACTCAGCCAGTTCCCCTCAATCTTGACCTGGGACAACCCTGAGGGTTCAGCCAAGTGATGTGAAATGACCACGAGCTGCGTTATCCTGGATCAGACCATTCATTCAGCCACTCCATTACTATGTGTCTGGCAGTGACCAGTGTCTGAGGCCTCTCCAACATAAACCCAATATCCAGCAGGACCCATGAAATTCTCTTTTTATTGTTCTCTGCTAATATTTCTAGAGTGATTCACCCACTGTCAAAGGATGCCTGTGGCAGAGGTGGCCCTAGGACCCAAGTCACCCAGGTCCCAGGTCTGGGTGACAAGCTGCACTCAATGACTCCTTCATCTCTGGACTCCCAAAGAGCATGACGGCCCTAATGGAAAATAAACAAAGGATACGGGGCATAAATTCCACCACTTTTGGAGAGGCACATTCTGTGCCCTTGCCAGGGCCCTAGGGCTGGAGGAGCTCTGTACCTCACCCTTCCCACCACCAGGGCCATGGGGCTGGAGGAGCTCTGTGGCCCCCTTCTTCCCTCCACCGGGGCCCCAGGATTAGAGAAGCTCTGTGGTCCCCCTTCCCCACTGGGGCCGCAGGGCTGGAGGAGCTCTGTGACCTCCCATTCTGAGAAGCCAGGAGCCAAAACAGCCACCTACCAGGGCCCCGGGGACAGAGGACTTTGTTTGCCCTGCTGTGTTCAGGGCCCTGGAAGAGCTCGTGCTCTCCCCACCAGGTGTCCAGAGCTGCCCAAGCCCTCTGTGGCCCCCACACTGATTACTGGGGGAGAGGATAATGTCCCTGCTTGGCCCCCCTTGTGCACAGCCCTGACGGGACAGAAATATCAGAACGATGGCTTCCATGGGCACAGCAGGCAGAAGGTGATCCTGCCTTCCAGTTCTGTGGCGCTCGGGGATCTGTAACTGTGTGCGGAGTTGCCAGAAGTACAGGCACCATGTCTGGAGTAAGAGCCACCAAAGGGAAGAGAAGCCCCTACAGGAGATTTGGAAAGGGCTGCTACTGGGGGAGCAGAGCCACTGTGAGGACAGAGAAGTCATTGCTGAACTCATCTGGGATCTTCCTGGAGTGGGCAGGGCTCTCCTAGCAGGGAAATAGGGAGTGGGTCTGTGCTGAGGGCCCACTTCACAGTTTTATATATGAACAGCCGTACTCCCATCCCCTTCAGAGTAGCATCGGAGATGGGGCCGGACAATTCTCTAGTCAGAGGAGCTACCAGCAGAGGAGAGCTACCAGGACACCAGAAGATGACACAAGGAGAGACTAGGAGCCAGGTCTCTTCTCTCCTTCACCAGCTGCAGACTGGGCAGGGCTGGGACCAGCTGACAGCAATTCAGGGAGTTAACAAAGAGCATAGCTCATATGAAGGAACTAAGATTTTCAAAATTCCTCCACTGTTAATGATCTCAGATATGATTAGAACCATAGATAAGCACACTAGAGCAACAGGTATTATTTTTAACCCAGCCATATCTCCTGTCATAATCTCTCTTTAAGCCAAGTTAAGAGTGTAACCGTTCTCACTTACCCACTGGTAGAGATGTCCCACCTTTGATTTCTTAAGATCTATATTTGGGCAGACAAGAGCTGCCTCCTTTTCCACAAAGATCTGGAAGGCTTCCTTGTGTCTGCCATCTCTGATTTTCTTTAAGTAGTATTCCTTTGATTTTTCTGCCCCGTGGCTGTATTTCCTATCAACATGAGTGATGCTAAAATCTTTTATGGCAGAGCACAATGCATGCTCAGTAGTCTTTTTATGTCTGTCTTTGTTTGTTACAAATTAAAGCACACTTGCTATACAGTCAGATTTCAAAGCCCAATAACGTAATGAAAATTCCCCATCTTCAAGCATCTGACGAAGTGGTATTTTCTCCTACAAACGCTCATGCAACAAATAAACTTGTTAATCTTTAAAAGCACCATCAGATTCCTTGTTTGTTTTGCTGGACTAGACTAACACAACTTCCCTGTTGGAACTTGAAGTAATGAAATCAGTGGAAAGACCTATTAATTTCAATGGGCTTTAGATTAGGTCCATATTGCATGTAATATTGGGATGGTGGGGTCCAGAGTTTTGGTTCTGGCCCATCTCCCCACTTGTCTACCCTTCAGCTATGACAATAAAAAATTCCTTTAAGTAAACTGGAGAGTTTTGTACAGCTCCAAAATCCGATATCCAAACACCTCAAAACTTTGGAACAATTCAAAGCTAGATCCAAATTTTGCAGCTGAGGCACAGCTCTGGTCTGTTTTCCTTACACGTGTGGAACTTAAAACTCCCCTTGGGAGATTCCACACCTGTAAGAAGAGCAGAATATCCAAGTCAAGGCCCACTTTGCAAGACTGAAAGCAGAATATTGCCCTCAATCAGTGTTTCCATTCCCCTCCGGAAATCTAGCTGACCATAAAACAAACAAAGAGTCCTGTGGCACATTTAAAGATTAACAGATTTATTTATCACGAGCTTTCATGGACACAAACCCACTTCATCAGATGCATGAATGCATGAAAGTTCATATGTTAAATAAATTTTTTAGTCTTTAAAAGTGCCTTGTTTGTTTTGCTGAACTAGACTAACATGGCTACTAATCTGGAACTAGGTGACCTTGGAGGTCATAGCACCTTTTCTAATATGGAAGTACCTCAATGGGTTGTTCCTTCTTTTTGAACCTTCTGTTCTTGAATATGTGCTTCAATAAATCATGCTCTTCATCGTCCGAGAACACTAAGTCTTTTGTTTCACATTGTGCCTCATCATGAGACTTTTCACAAGCATCGTCCATGTCTACCTCAACCACTTACAACAGCATTTTAAAATCTACATGGTAAAAACAAACGACAAGAAAGGTCAGCCATGACTTGGTTGCTGCAGTTCATTTCACACACCCCAGCTCACAGCCATGCATCTTTCAGAGATTAATAGAAATGGGGCTCATCCATCACACTCTCATAATAGCGGTTGAGGTGTCAGCAATCGAAGCAACCCCAGCTTCTGGTGTGTTTATTAATTGTGCTGGACTTTTTTAGATGGAATTTAGATTAATTTTACAGCCCCTCTGATGTAACGTAGAGTTTATAACAGTTGGGCTTTAATCATATTTGGATCCCACAGAAATGAAACAGCTAATCACTCTAAGAGAGCCATTCTGGCAGCATACTGATCTGAACAGACACACCCAGGGAACATTTTCATCTCAGTGAAGTCATTAAAAAAATAGAAGAAACTGGAGGAGTGACTTAGATCTTCTCATGCATTGTCCACTTGGGCTGTCTTCACACCAGAGAACTGAACCATTCTTGGAGGAATGGTATAATTACCACAGCATAAGCAGGAATATTAGTGTGCCCACATTAGCCGTGCTACCATTTGCTCTGAGCAGCTACAGTTTTGCCCCTGCATTTAGTACCTGTCTAACTCAGTCAGTTGCATTCCCTTCAGGACATCTATTCTACAGTTCCTGGAACTGCTTCCAGAAAAAGTGGGTGCTGAGAGATTTCCAAAGCCACTTTGACTGCAATTGGACCTCCTCCCTGATATAACTGAATTTGGCCCACTGTGGGCAGTCTGCAAATGCTTGTTTAATAAGAAAGTCTGTGCAGTGTTTTGAACTTGTAAAGTGCTACGTAAGTGCTGTTATATGGAGGCAGTACGAGTCATTAGCACTATGGGCAGATTGTGGACCAAGGTTGCTATGGTGCATGCAAACAGTTACATTTTAGATGGTATTTTTAATGGGTAGTTCAAAGTATCAATCAATGAAATGATACTTAGCTCAGACCAACCCTCCCCTCTCTCTGCAGACAATATGCTACAGTGCTTTCATAGTTAAATTGCTGGTTTATGTCCTTTCCATTCTGAAATATTGAGGGCATGGGAGCTCTTGCTGCTTGGACAAATATTAATGACAATTACTGGGTCAAGGTCCAGTTCAACTACAGATTGTTTATAATCATCTAGAACAGCTTAAAATAGCAATTTCTACCTCTCAGACAGCTACAAAGTGCACAGATGGTTTGAGCTAAATACTAGAAGAGGACACTGAAATTCCTAATAAGTATACATAGTATTTTAAAGTCTTCAAAGTACTCAACTTATCAATTGCCATGACAGCCCAGCTGTTAGGTAAGTATTACCACTAGTGCTGGATGACTTTTTTTTTTTTGTCCTCCTTAGATAAAAGCAGTTTTGTCAGAGCCCAAAACTATTTATTGAGTTTTGGACAATTTTAAAACATTTGGTTTTGGTTTTGCTTTGACTTTTTGATGAAAAACAGCATTTCCATTTCAGTTTAGCCTTTCTGGGTTTTTTTGTTTTGTTTTGTTTTTTTTTTAAAAGCAGTGGGCCTCTATGTAGCCTTCCACAATAGCTGAATTAAAACACAAAGCTCCAAAATAATCCCTCATTTGGAGTCAACCAAATACACGATGGTCAACTTGAAACAAAACAAAACCAAAATTGTTTGTCAATTAAAAACAAAAAGTTTTCATATCTTTCAATTTGACAAACAATTTTGAGAAAATGTATTTCAGTTTGACTCAAACCCCAAACCAAAATCTCCTTTATTCATTGAGCTCTAACATATCCTGAGACTAAAGCACAGAAAGATTTAAGCAGTTTGCTTAAAGTCACCTAGCAGAAGAATAGCCGTCAGAATTAGAACTCGGATCTTAGGAACCTATCCCAGTAAGTTTTCAAACTTTTTTCCTCAGGACCCAGTTGGAAAAAAATCATTTATGCCTGTGACCCAGCAATTACATCTCCGAGCAATGCACTGCAGTTTTTGGGCAGTGGCAGTAGTGGGTGCTGGGTCCTGACCCCAAGTTTGACAACCACTGCAAATGCCTGTTGAAATAAAGATAACTCCCAAGGGTCATCATGACCTTAGTCCATCAGAGCAGGTTGCCTCTCCAACTACTAGGCCACGGTACCCTCAAGCCACTAAACCCTGCTGCGTCTATCAATTTATCTATCATTTCAATAGCAAGGTCAGAATATGGTGCTAGAGTTTCTTAGTAAGTGCAGTAAATATCCGCTTTCTTAGTGTCGAAAATGTTCACATCTGCATTACAGAGAGGTGAGGAACAATGCGGATTTCAGGATTTAGAGGATTAAGATTTTCCCACACTTTTTTTAGAGCTGTAAATATTCTCTTTAGCACATTCTAAATACATCTGGGTACATTTCATTTTCATTGCACAACTTTTTCTTCTGACACCTGGAAAATGATATTTGCAGAAAGAAGTCAGTTTCAGTTAATTTTGTTCACAAAACTATGCATGATAGTACACTGGTATTAATCAGCCAATGCACTTAGCCACTGTAATTGCTCAAAAACACAATTTATATGTGGGCTCTGTTACAGCTGTGTTTTAAGTTCACTGGTAGAAGCAAAATCTCTAAAGGAAAGCACTTCAAGTGGGGTCCTGATTAGGAAAAAAACAAACCACATTGAACCATTCTGCACAGTCAACTAGCTCAGTCACTCCAGGAGCAATATGGAAAACAGTAGTGATATTAAATAGCTCTGATTCCACAATGTCAGACAATCGGCAATTTCCCATATGGTGACATCATTCTCAAAATCACACTAGAGAACATGAAGTGTAATCTTCCGAATGAAGACTGGTTCAGTGGAATAGTGACTCATCGACCTCTAAAGGGCTGCCTTCCTTTAAAAGAAATGGAAGGAAGCTAGAACACTATAAGCTAGATGGAAACAATATTTTACCCAACCCTATACAGCATCTCCCATCTGAAAGCTCTACACAAATATTAATAAACCCTCATAGCACTTCTCAGAGGGTGGATATTTTTCTCACTTTGTAGTTGTGGATAGTGAAGTATAGGGAGAAGGTACTCGCTGCGTCACACAATGAATCCGTGACCAAACTAGGGATAGAGTCCACGTCTCCTGTTGCCTCATTGTCTGTTTCAGCCACGAGACCATCTTTCCTCCTACACTGCTTGAATCTTGAACAAACGTTACAGCAGGAAGAGTCCAATAGCCTTGCCGTAGGAAGCCTTTGAAAACACACAGCTCCTGCTCCTGCACCATCATCACAGAAGTCTGGCTATGGTCTGGGAAACTCTTTCTTAAAGTTTATTTTGTAATATCCCAGCACATAAAGACAACATCCTGAAGGCCTCACTTGAGCAAAATTACCATTAAATTAAAAGGAATGACAAGATTTGAGCCTTAACGTCTGTCTACACTGGGGAAACATTCCAAATGGTTTTAAAACGGAGTTTAAAACGGGCCTAAGAACCATCGTGTATAACTAGTTTCTGGCAATTTAAGGCAGTCTGATTGTTTCCTGTTCAGTAAAAAATAGGTCAGGCTGCCTTAAAGTACTATAACATAATCACAAATCTCCACCAGTGGTTCCCAGACTTGGCCTGGAGTCCAAAAGCAGCTGTTGGGGGCTTCCAAAGTGGCCCACAGCTCCCCTCCTGCTGGCTGCAGAACAGAGCCGCCACCTAAGGACCCAGGTGGAGCACATTTCTACAGTGCTAAAAGACTGGTGCAGGCTCCTTGCTGCAGCCAAAGGGACAGGAGATCAGTGCTCCCCTCCCGCTGGCTGTAGCAGGGAGTATGGCAAAGTGCTCTGCCCTAGGTCCAAAGGGAGGGGAGCACTGATCTTCCTGACTGCAGAAGGAATCCACTGCCTCCACTGACCCTGATGGAGCACAGAGGGCTACAAGATGCGTGTGGTTTCCCTGCTGCAGCAAGGGAGATAGGAGGATCAGCAAAGAAGCAGCCTGCTTTTCGGGAGGACGGAGGTTGTGCCTGCTGGTGGAGTGCTGTAAAAATGCTATCTGTGACCCTCGAGCCAAAAAGGTTGGGAACCACTAGCCTACGCTAATGGTACTAACCATTTTTAGACTCAGTGTAACTGAAACCAGTTTTAGAACTGGTTAAAATAGCTCCTCATCATGAACAAGCCCAGTTTCTACCCACTCCCAAAGAGCTTGTAATCTTTTTTCTTGTAGCACAGCTGCATTATTTTTAGAGAAATGCAGCAATGGTTAAACAAATAAAATAGCGCAATTTGAATGGCATCCTCCTGCCACACATGGACAATGGCATTTCCTTCACCAGGGAATGTGTTTAAAGGAGATGGTGGGCTGTTGGGGAATGTGACCTACATTATCCACACTGTCTGCAGAACGAGCAAACAGGCTGCAACAGATCCACAAGCAGCTAAAACCAGAAACACAAAGAAACCTGCAAAGGTTGCATGACCAAAAGTGCTCAGCCCCTTATTCCTAAAGCCAGCATGTTTCCATGTAACAGGAAAAACAGGGAAGGGACCAACAGTCCCGACAGGAGTTACACACGTTTCTTTAAAAAAAAAAAAAAAAAAAAGCAACGAGTCCTTTTGTTTCCCCTCCTGTTCTGTAAGTTGCCCCACCTTCACAGCATCTGACAAAGTGGGATTTTCTCCCACAAAAGCTCATGTGATAAATAAATTTGTTAGTCTTTAAGTGCCACAGGACCCCTTGCTTATTTTGCTGAACTAGACTAACACAGCTACCCCGTTGGAACTTGACACATTTCGTAGGTGGATGTTGTTGCTATTTCTCTCTCCCACTCTCTCGTTGGAATTTAGGGTGGTACACAAATGCTCCATGGACAGTCGCACCAAGTGAAGTCTCCTCTTTATCTACAGGACAGGCTCCCATGAATAGCAAAAGTAGTATTCCACTGGTACATGTGTCTGGGCCCCACCCAGCCGGCGCCCCTCTCTGGAAGTGTGAGGATTTGGTCTCCAAGGGTGTGTCTATGCTTACAATTTAATTCAAATGAATGAGGAATAATTTAAATTTAATTAAAGCATTGCTACACTGACTTTCATTAATTCAAACCAAGGAATTCCTTAGTTTGAATTAATGAAAGCTTACTTCAAAGTTATAAAACCTTGCTTAACTTCAAAGTAAGGATTAATTCAAATTTATTAGTTTGAATTAACCCAGCGTGGCCACGTTAATTTGAACTAACCATTAATTCCAATTAACGCTTTTTGACCTTCTTCCTCCCAGGGGCCTTCCTATTTTTATATATTGGGTGGGGGCATGGCCCTTTCTTGGGGGCCATCTTGCCACACCTCCCATGGTGTCCCTCTCCTAATTTGAACTACCAAGTCCTGTCCATGAACATGCTAGTTCGAATTGGGTTTCTAGTGGGGCCATGTTAGTTTGTATTAATTTAATTAGAACTAATCACTATTTGTTCAAATTAATTAGTTCAAATTAAGTTAATTTGAACTAACCTTCTAAGTGTGGGCATAGCCCAACTGATTTAGTCCTTACCCTTTCTTTGGAGACTGCAGTTAACTCTCTTGATGCAGGGTGTTTTTGCTACGTGGGCACTTGTCCTGCAGAAGTTGGACTGAGACCCTCTAATTCACGTCACAGAAGCGACTAAAACCCGGCCAGACAGTAGCCATTTGTGTTCTGCTAGCAAGCTGGGCTCCACAGGACTGCAAGGGGAAACAACGGCTGTCTGGCCCAGTGGTTTTCAACTGGGCCAAATATGCTTCTCTCCATGTGTTAAGTGGATTGCACCTAATATATATCTATATCTATATCTGTCTATCTATAGATAAACAATACACACACAATCTGTATGGCCCTGAGGATATCATATGACCTGCAACTGTGTGCTGATTGGGCCACAGGTCGAGAACTACTAACCGGTCCCACCCTGTGGGTTTTGGACCCAGGAAGCACCTACCATGGAGTCCAGAGTGCGAGGGGAGAAGGTGCCATGGAAAGAACGAATCCAACTCCCTCTGCGATGCAGCGGGGAGATGCGTGTGCAGTGGGTCCCCTCCAAACACAGCAGAGGAGAGCAGTATTCAACAGCTGGTCCAACAGCGTACAACAGTGACAGAGCAGGGCTGTTACTGAAGACACGTTGCCAATAAGAGTGGCAGTTGGTGTCAGCTGTGGGGGTGGTTCTGTGATTGTGTCTTTGAGAAGGGGAAAATAAATGGATAATGTTGATGAAGGTAAATTCTCTAAAACAGCTTCTGCTGTAGGATATACTAAGAATAAACAGGGAACCTTGTACATCATGCAGAGGGCAATAACCTGAATCATAAAACACACATGCAATAAGCAAATGGGAAAAGAGACTGAGACAAAGAGCAGACTGAGAGTTTGATAGCTTGATTACTTTCTGGAGAAGGAGCAGATTGAGGGATAGAAACCATGGTTAATTTGCAATGAAAGAGGTCTCGGGGCTCAAGCAATATTTTTACATTCCTTACTGATGCAGCCAGCCCTGAGGTGCCTGAGCTATGAACTGCCAAGCCTGGCAGTGCCAGGGCTCAGCCCTGGTGCAAATTAAGCACCAGGTACAGAAATCTGTCAGAACAGACATGCAGTTCGAAATGGAGAGCGCGTAGGGCTGGGAGACCTTTTCAGGCCTCCTGAAATGGTTTATGTCTGAAGCTTAGATGCTGGATTTTATTTAGACCATTTCCACAGAAAACCTTTCTGCAAACTAGGAATAATCTAATAGCATGGCCACTGTAGGTGTTTCACATATTGGTCAGCAGGTGGCTGTATATGAGCAACAATGGCCAGACAAATCCCTCCCGTCCTCCGTCTCCTGCAGATTCCAGCACATTTGCTCTGTGACAGACCCTGCTTGGTGAGAATACCAGCCTGGACTGGACTCCATGTGTGTGGATGGGGTCTCGGCCTGTCACACACACTCCTGCCCATCTCCAAGCAAACGTGCGGTGTGGAGCGTTCCATCTGCGTCAAGATGAATTCTATGGCTTGGTTCCCAAGGCTGAAGCTGCTGCCTTATGATAACTATAAACCTTAACATATGCAGAGGCCTCTCCCCGCAGGCTGTGATTATAACCGAGGCAAGTCTGTATCTGGCTGCTTTTGCAAGTGAGAGCTTTAATTCACTCGAAGGGAAACAAAATTAAGCAGCATGTTGAGGCTCCATGCTTCAAACATTTAAAATTAGGTCAGGCAAAGCACTAAGACTCACATCTTCAAAGGTATTTAGGCACCTTCCTCCTACTGAAATCCATGGGAGTTAGGCACCTACATATCTTTGAGGATTTGGACCTAAAACCCAGCTGGTGAAAAGCACTTATGGACATGCTTAAGTATTTTTCTGAGTCAGGGCCTAAAAGAGTAGCAGTTACTGACAAGGAGAGAGAGAAAATGACCTAACGGGTCATGATCCTTTCTAAGGTCTGTGATTCTATGTAGGATGGTAAAATGCCCCTTGAGAAGGAACTAAACCTCTTCTACAGCAACAAGAGCTTTCATAGTGGAGATCAGTGATTGCATTCCTCATGGACAGGACTCTGTTCTCCTCTGCAAGTGTGAAAATCCAGAGTATTCTCAATGGATTTACAATGGTATAGCAGAGATGAAAACCTGGTCCCATATATGTGGTTTGTTGATATATAAAGGACTCCTTTTGCTCCGTGCCAGGAGCCCCTTGCTGATTAAACTCCCACAGGAGAATAAGATGGATCATAGTCACATATCATATTGGTCACATGGTAGAGATCATATTGCTATAAGGCAAGACAAGGTCACACAAAAGCGAAGTCTCATCTTCTTTCTTGGGGATCAATAAACCTAGTATTTCCACACTAGTTAATGAATCAGTAAAAGCAGCATTAGGGAGCTCAGTCTCTACCTGCATTTAGTACAAACAGCATTCGTTTCCAGAAGGTAACTGGACAAACCGCATGCCTCACAGCAACGGTTTCATTGCCAAACCAAGAAGCTAGGTACAGCCACCTCCACACACTATCTAGCAATCATAACAACAAAAGAAGTCAGGAGGGTCATCTTTTCAAAGCTGTAAATCAGGCTCAACATTAAACAGGCAAACAAGTCTAGTCACATCATCAGCAGAGTCATCAGTTAATGAAAACACATCCCACAAATGATGAAGGTGGTAAGTGCAAGGAACAGCTGAGACGAAAATCATGCACATCTTTAACACTTACATCAGAGTCCCACAATAGTCACATAGAGAAAAGAGAAAAAGAAAATTAGGGAAAACATTTGTGGGAAAATGGAACATTGTTTCACAGCTCAGAAGTCTTTTGCAGAGCTCCATCATTACGGTTTGTAACACCAGTGATTAAACTGTAGTAATTAACTCAAAGTGCATGTTTTAACACTGTCCCTAAAAATGTTTGGGCAGCTGACATGAAGACAGACTTTCTATTCATAGCCTTTTGTTCCCTGAATTAACCCAGGTAAGCATTAAAATATTTTAAAAGCCTAGAGAAACTCAAAAATCATATTTCAGAGGTAAATTCGCATTTATCAAAATCATAATTCAGAGGTAAATTCACATTTATGTTCCTATATAGCATCCCTGTGACAAAATTGGCCCAAAAGCTAGGTTTTGTAACACACAGCTTTAAAACAAAACAAAACAAAAAGCCCTGCAACCCATAGACATTTTCCATGGTTTTAAATTCTACCAGAAATAGTTTCTGGAAACCTAACCAATATTTCCCTTCATTCTGCTAGTGCAAGAGAAGCTATAAGTGAAACTGATTGGGAACAAAAGCAAAACTAACTAAGCTATTTAATTGTCCTAACTCAGAAAGCAAACAATAAACAGTATACTTGTGAAAAGTCAATTCAATTTTTTAAATTATTTCCACTTCAGTAACCTCAGGTGTAATTTGTAACAGTCTAAAAACAAGGATTTGGGTTCATTTGTAACAACATACTGGTACAGGACATGTTAAAAATGCACAATTTGGTGAAGATGCCTTTAAGAGCATAATCAGCTGTACCCTAAGAACCTTACCACTGTTGGTTCTACAAGATGAGTCTCTCTGCCTTGTGGGGAAAACATACAGCTGCGCACAGGAAAACAGCCAACATTATTTTACTGGAAGAGCTCCAGGGGCTGGCTTTACCATAACATGATCTTGTTCCGGACTAACAGTGTGCTGATCGAGGCTGTTGCTTTGACAGAACAGATTCTTGTATTGTCATCCATTTGGGAGCACATCCTCCCAGTCCTTTCTCAGGCTGGCAAGTAGTCCCACTGGCCACTCACACCTTCACACATTTCCTACAATGTGTCCAGTTTTTGATCAATATTTTCCTGATAATGTGCCAACAACAAAAGCACATTTTCTACTGTACCAGCTCTCTTCACAGTTCTGCTCATCGATAGATTGTCAAATCTCCTTCAGCGATAATTATTGGTTACCTGGATCGAATCTGCCCTTCTGTCAGTGTGTAAGTATCCGATAAGATCAGCTGAACTGAGTAATTAATTTTTTAAAAAGCTTTTATTTTTAAAATGCAAATTCCAAGAAAGCTTGTTCAGTATCCCATCGGTGTTTGTGCATTTTCCAGAATGAGCCAGCATCCTACCAACAACTGAGCATCACTGGGGATATTAATTTAAGCCTTCCGGAAGACTGCAGCAAGGATCCAAGTCATGATATCATGGCATCAGTTTTCCCTGATCTTATACCCTGGTCTTTCAACAGGGTCTTAACATAGTAGAAGTAAATCAAAGATTTATTTAAAAGCCACTAGAAGGAAATTTACCAGAAAAGGCATATCACTGAGTCAGAACAAGGAAGGATGATGCAAGAACTGTCAAGTGTATGCTGTGGAACCCATTTACAATTGATTTGGATTTAGTGAAACTGTTCATAGAAAAGGAGGATGAATTTCCTATATTGTGTCAGCACCCTCAAACGGGCAGACTGTGAGGCCAGTCAGAATGAACCGACTGCATAATTCAGCTGTTCCAGTTCTTTTCATCATTACAATAAAATCTGTCCCCTAAGTAATGCTGTGTGGTGTGAATGGCACTTGTGAAGCAGCAGATTGTTCTTGCAATGCTGTTTTGCAATAAAAATAGTTTTATAGGGGGCAGGGGGTGCTTTTTGTCCTGAGGCTGTGCAGCATCTAGAACAATGGGGCCCTAGTCCAGACACGGCATTGCCATAGCCACGTTTGTTCCAGGATATTAGAGAGACAAGGTATGTGAAATAACGTCATCTGTCAGACCAAATTCTGTCGGTGAGAGAGACAAGCTTTCGAGCTTACACAGAACTCATCTGCAGGTCTGGGACAAGTATTCACTGTATCACATCTAAATACAGGGTGGAACAGATTGTTTAGCACAAGTAGTTAACAAATATTTCAAGGAATCATTCAAGGTAAAGTGAATAGTTAATCATCCAGTCATGGGGGGACAGAGCAGGAAGATAGCAGGGTGGGGGGATTTGTTAGTGAGTTACAGATTGTTATAATAAGGCATAAATCCAGTGTCTCTAGTCAGTCCATGCTTTTTAGTGAATCTAAGTTCCCAGACTGGTTTTTTGCAAGCATTGTGCCAGTTTCCTTGGAAGATGAGGGTTGATAGGTCAGACCCAGATTGATGGCTTTGTGAAAAGTGTTCACAATTGTGGTTTTGGAGTTTTTTATCATCTTCCAATGTGAGTTCATTTGAGAGCATACTGATTGTCTATTTTCACCCCCGTAGTTGGTGTTGGGGCATTTAGTGAACTAGATAAGATACTCCACATGTTGTGACAGACTGTGTAGAACCCTTTGATCCCAAGAGAATCTCCTTCAGTACAGAAATAAAACTAGCTCTGACCACACATTGCTAGTGGCCATCTTCCACCCCACACTAGAACCCCTATGGGTTATCAACAAACTACTGAAACCCATCCTTAGTGGGGACCCCATACTGAAAGAAACCTTTCCTGAACTCCTCTTCTGGCCTCAAACAACCCCCCAACATCTCCAAGCTCGTCTTTTGAAGCAAGGTCCTCACAGATCAGGATACAACCCAACTCAAAGAAGCATTAGATGCTGCCAGAACAACAGATGCAAAACCTGCAGATGTATCTCCACTGCTACAACGATCACCAACCCTCACAATACATATGTAAGCTACACGTGCCTATCCCAACACATGGTGTACCTCCTCCAGCACGCTAAATGCTCCAATAGCAACTATGCTGTGAAACCAAACAACCACTACTGTGCTCTCAGGTGAATTCAAACAGGAAAAGCATTAGAAGAGCTTAGAATGCCTAATGTGAATTGCTTTAAACAGCCTTCATATGGTCTTGCAGTGCCGTTCACCCATTGCAGAACTCTTCTAGTGCCTGCTGAGAACCAGAAAATGAAATTGATTGGAAAGAAAAGGGAAAGTAACTGATCCATTACCTGGATCTGATTTCCAGCCCTGAAGGACAATGAGGACACCTGTCCACCTGTGCCAAGTGTGTGTAAAAAGCCACCAGGTCAGAGTCACCAAATCATAGAACATTATCATTGCACAAAGGCAAATGACTACACAAGAAGACGACAATAGGGAAACAGACCCATAGGCTCTGTGGATGAGGAGAATAGTCCCTGTGGAAAGAGACGGCTGTAGCGCAAATGTTCCCAAACTATAGGTTATGATCACAAGTGGGACTCTTTCGCCAGCAGATGGGATCACAGCAACCCAGAACAGGCAGAGGAAAACGGTCTCCCCGCACAGCATGACTTCACACACACCATATGTATAAGTTCACAACACACGGTGGATACTAATTTTGTTCCACATGGTGGATACTATTTTGTTCTGGCATCCTCCATGCAGCATGCCTTCACACCTATGTGTGTGAGACAATGCAGTACAGAGGCAGGGTCGGCTCTAGCTATGAGCCAATGAGGCACTGGCTCAGGGCACCACAGCTCAGGAGCAGCGTGGCTGGCCAGCCCCGAAGCTGGATCCCATGCTCCCTCCTTTCCACTGAGCCAGCCACTCTGCCCCTGGGGGCGGAGCGAGCCAGCCCATGGAGTGGACTCTGCTCTCTTGCCCCACCTCTGGGCTGGCCCTCCGCCCCTGGGGCAGAACATCTGGCCCAGGGGAGGGTCGGGAGAGTAGAGACCAGCTGGGTTGGCTTGGTCTGTCCCTGGGCCAGCTGTTCCCCATCTGGGGGGATGGGGCAAGCCAGCCCATAGTGGAGGCTGAGCTCCACCCCCCCAGGGGCACAAAAGCAAAAGCTGGCTTAGGGCACCACACCCCTTGAGCCAGCCCTGTCCACAAGAGGCTATTTTGTAAAGCAAAACAGCATCCTCCTTCTAATGTGACCTTGTACGCACAGTGAGTATGAGGACACAATGCAGGGAGGATACCATTTTAAAACCACAGCTTCCATGCTCTCCAGGATAGTGGGAAATAACACATTAGAAAATGAGGTCATGCAGGGAAAATGTTTGAGAGCCACTGCCGTAGCGGATAGGACCTCTACAAACCTTTGATCTTTTTGCTGTTGCATTTGAATTGTGACACACATGCATAAAATAAACAGCAAATACAAAGGGTGAAGAACATATTTTAAACCCCTTTCACTTCTAATTGCCTAAGGTGCTATCGGAAAACAACACAGCAAGGATTCATTTTTATTTATCTTGAGGTAATGATCTGAGGAGTCCAATCCTCCATTCATGGGACACTCAAAAGGAAGGAACAGGCTTGCTTGCTCTCACCTTTCCCTCCCAAAGAGCAGAGGATACAATGCGACCTAGTTCTGGCAAGAACAGATCTAATTCATTGATTTGGTGCTGAAAACAGCATTGACAGCCAAGCTCCCAACTACAGTTTCTGTACCCTACAGCCGCTATGGCCACCTTGGACATCGTCGCGGATACCTTCGAGCAGCTGGAGTCAAAGGCCCCTGGAGTGAACAGGGAGGACAAAGAAGAGGATTGACTGAGGGATCCAGCTATGCCATGAATCAGGACCTGTCTGAGGCTCCACTCTAGTCCAGTCAGCCCCAGCAATCAAGCATAGGCAAGCTAGATACTGGGGAAGGAACCTCAGGTAGGTGTGTAGATTTATTTTCCATTAGCAAGATAAAATTAACAACTTTTCATCAATGTACCATATGGGCCTGAACAGAGCCACAACTATGCTCTCTGTGCCTTTCTTACTCCAAGAAATGAGATATCAGCTAAAATCACCATCAAAAACAGTGCCAATATTCACTGCCATTGCCCTACACTCTCTGTTTCCTGGAACTGAGTGATTCTTTCCTCACTTCGCTCTCCCCTGCAAGCCATACTCACCACGGCTGGTGCTGTGTGTGGTGCCATGCTCCAAAGCAGAAGTTCCAATAAGCAAGTCTTGTCTGAACTTTAGGGGAGCAAAGGACAGGAGTTCTGAATTTTAACTTTTGTTTTCTGTTGGGGCAACACTGACAATGGTGCTGCTGTGCATTTTACCCACAGCTCCTGCCCCTTCACACCTGCGGAGTGCCTGAGCCAGAGAAGGAGGAAGAAGAGGACTTGGAATGACGTGTTTAGAGAGATCCAGCAAGTCAGTGCTGCATCAGACCATGGCCAGAAGGCCTGATAGATGAATATTGCAGACTATATGGAGAAGGAAAGAGCGGACAGGAGAAAGGCCCAGGAGTCAGAGAGGGAGATACACTGGGACATAATGGGGCCTTTCTGGCAGCAAACACAGATGCTTCAGACTCTTGTGGACCTCTACAGGTTCTACAGTGCTAGGTTTCCTTCCCTGTCCAGGTCATGGAGAATGGGAGTCTAACTTCTCCCTATACTCTTCCCAACATCTCATGGGCATCAGGGGACACATCCTGACCCTTGCCGCTCCACATCGGGAGACAAAGACAACCACGGTTTCATCTACCTGACTTGTGACAGCCACAACTGTTGCATATATAGCTAAAATGGACATGAATGTTCCTTCCCCTGCTCTAAGCTCTGTTCCATATGTTTGATGAGGTCTTAAATGTGTTTGCTTTTACCTTGCACAGAATTTTTTTGGAGTGTTTTCATTCCTCAATAAAACTCTACTGTTTGGAAAATTCACCTTTCATTAGTTCCCAGCATATGCTGCAGAATGGCTGGGGATATCAAAAACGCCCACTCCCTTGTGATTGTGCACTTTGACACAATGCCGAGAAGCAGTGACAAATGCAGTGTGAGAATCATAAATGTGCAGCAAGAACCACAAAACGAATAGGTACATTGTCCCTGATACTGCCACAGATGTGCACCAGCATCACACAAGGCCTAGCAGCCTCCCCCCAAATGGCCAGGTATGGCACAGTACACCACAAAGCACTACAGCAGCTCACTGTTAAAGTGCTCTTTCAAAACCTCCTGGAGGCATATTGCTCCGCATTGAGCTCTTCTGATAGCCCTTGTGTCCAGGTGTTTAAACCCAGCAGACAGCCTTGCCATCACCGCCCTTTACTCAGCAGCAACTTTTCCCCCTTTGTTTCACAGATATTATGCAAAACCCAGCAGGCAGCTAAAACCATTGGGATGAGTTGAGTTTTTTTCCACCAAGCTCCCGTTTTGTGAGTTAACAATGCTAGCTTCCCTTCAATCTATGAAAGCACATTCAGCTGTTCTGCACCTACTGGGCCAGTAGTTGAATCTTTCATTCATCCTGTCAAGGTTGCTACTGTGAAGCTTTACGAGTCAGGGGAGTAAGGGGTAGGCTGGGTCCCCCAGGATCGCTTTTGGCATTTCCACATCACCAATGGGAATCTGCCAATCAGGAAAGAACATCCCTATTTGCAGCGTCTGCCAACAGCCCTGTGTTCTTTAAGATGAGAGCACCATGCGTCTTTCCTGACCAGCCAGTCCTGGTGTCAGTAAACCACGCCTGGTGATAACCACAGAAAAAAAGCCCTTTCTGAGGATGTACTCTGTGGCGAGCTGGTTTGCTGCCAAAGCAGAGATGCACACGCCATCCATCACTCCACTGCAGCTCAGGAACCTTACTGCTGTACATCCATCATCTGTATCCTACACATTGCCTAAAATCACAGCTCTGAGTTGCAGGAGATGATTCACTGCACTGCACGTTTGCATGACACAGGCCCCTATGGTGCATCTTCCAACTCCAAAATGATTTTCCACTGGCAGCAATCCAGCACTGCAAATTTCCACAGTGTGATGGCCACTCACTTCTCCTCTGTCACTGCTGCTCCCATTTTAGCAGACTCAACACACAGATCCAGGGATACAAAGGAGTAGCCATGTTACTCTAGTTCAGCAAAACGAACAAGGAATCTTGTGGCACTTTTAAGGATTTTCGTGGGAGAAAATCCCACTTTGTCAGATGCTTGAAAAGAGTAACTTTCAGAATGGGAGGAACATAAATGTGGAGAAGTGTAAGTCATAGGATCAGGTCAGACTGTTACAGCAAATCGGTGCAGCTAGATCCAAGGATGTAGCCTTACACACCCGGAAGTCCTGCAGCTACTGCTCATCATCCCGAGGCTGTGTTACAATACAACTCTCCCAGTCAGTGCTCATTTCTCAGGCCCAGAGGAGGCATTGCACCATTTCCCAGCTGCTCCAATTGTTCCACCAACAGCCCTGAATTGGTTCTAGCCATGTCCCACAGTGATCTGACCTCCATGAAATTGTCATGTGCTCTGTGGCTCTTCATGTGGCTATACAAATATTGGAGAATCATGCATCCTTTGTCTGCAATGTTCATGACGACAATGCAGTGGTGTGCAGGCTCCATGTGTCTGTCAGAGATGGCAGTGTCATGAGATGCACATTCATGCACCCCTAGATTATGATCTATGTAACTTCTCTGTTCACTTTTTCAATGTAATTGTAGTTTGAAGCCAATTATGCCATGCAAGGTTTCCTTTTGAATGCCCTACCATATGATGATGGTATCATATTTTCTTGCAGCATTATATATGTGTGCACATGTGAAGCATGTTACATGGCTTGGAGGGGGGAGGAGGACAAACAGAATCATCTGCCAGAAGCATGTAATGTATCAAAGTTACAAGCAAGTACCTGGAGGAGGTAACAAGGAAAACGTAAACTGAGGTCCCTGGCTCAAATGGGACAAAGGGTTCATCTCCATCTAAGAAGAGGAGGAAAGCTGAGAGGAAACTGAAAACAAAGACAGCTGCTTGGAGCTGCTCCAGACTTTTTTTTTACCATGGACACTCCATCTTGAAACATCTACAAGAAGAATTGGGCCCTGTCTAGACATAGGCAGAGAATGGCTGCAGACCATCATAGCCGAACCTGAGTGGTGAGATGAGCATAATTGTAGTAGTGATCTTCAAAGCATCTGACGAAGTGGGATTTCCTCCCACGAAAGCTCATGCAATAAATAAATTTGTTTAATCTTAAAATGTGCCACAGGAGTCCTTGTTTGTTTTGTAGTAGTATTGTTAGGTTAGTGTGAGTTTTACACCTTTGATTTGCTTGTGGCAACTCCTGACTGTTTTCTTAAATGACTGCACATTGATTTGCTATATAATCACTAAAAATCATATCCTGATGAAGAAACTAGTAGTAGTTTTATCTAAAGCTGTGTGGACTTTAGAGGGTATTTATTTGTTAAATGGGTAGACATAAGTCTATGGTGTTTGATGACGGGTCCCAGTCCCTGAAGGACAGAAGTTCCCTGTGTGGTATCTGGGGCTAGGGGGTCCCACTAGGGGACCATTGCCTGGGCAGCCTGGGGACACACACCAACTCCCTGGGACTGATTACATGCAGGAGGCTGGTGTGGACTGACTCAGGAGTGAGTGGTCACCTGGCAACAGAGGGTAAGATGCGATTCAGGAGTGGAGACCTGGAGGATCACAATGGCACCATAGACCAGATCCAGGGAGCAGCCTTCCACAGGTGGACAGGGACGAGTCCCACACATGGGATTTTCAAAATAGATGAAAAATGATAGGATAAAGATGGAACTCCAAGGTGGAGAAAGCTGAAGAATGGGAACTTGATCCCACAGTCGCAGTCACCCCTGTGCAGTTTGTTTCTCCTTCATCATGGTTTGCCAAAACTTCCCAAAAGTCAGTGCTCTGAGTGGTGGCAAGTTGCACACTGAGGCACCTACCCATGCTGCATCACACTGTGTACTGTCAGAAGCACTCCTAGTGAGTACACACAGCATTGATGAAAGAACAAAGTATGCACACACACAAGGAATACAGTAATTGAGACAGCTTTATGCTGGAGTAACTTGGGTCAACAAAAGTTTGTAGTGTACACATGCCACAAAAGATGGTAGTTTGGTCAACAGAGCCACACCAGAGCTTAGGTCCTCTTAACTACAACACACGTGTGAAATTTTCACAGCCCTCAGTTGCGCAGCAAGGTCAACCAGGCTTATGTTAGAGAAATTTGCACTGGTGTAAATACCTGTAGGTATTTACATACTTGAAAAATCCTAATGTAGACACACTGCACCAGTGCAATATGAAGCTTGGACTGGTGTGACTTACCCTGGTAATTTATGTCTATTTAGTGACAGCACAGCAAGCCTTGTCTTACATTGGCACTAGGTACTCATGCCAGGGATCTGCACTGGTGGAGCAACAGTGACACAAAACTGCCCTGTATTCACAGGACCTAAGTCAAAAGCACTCCACAGCCTCTGTAATTCAAGTCAGTAAGGTGAAAAGAACAGCTCACTGCAACACATTGTTAGCAATGAACACTCATAGCGCAGCCCTGGGTCTCAGTTTCCACAACTGCAAACTCATTCATTGCCGCCCCAGCCTTATTCATTTTTCCTTTGTATTAGGAAGTCAGTGAGTAAGAATCGGTAGAGCGAGGCATGGCAGGTGAACGCGGCCGTGCTCACAAGGGATGCGTGGAATCCAGCACTCACTCACCTCTGAGGATTCGGCATACCGAACAACATGAGCAAACTGAAAGAGGAGCTGAATGTTAAGACCCAACAGTGCTGCATCAACAATAACACTTAAAAAGCACTTGGCACTTCTTCCCAAGCTCTGTACAGTCTTCATGGCCCCCATCTGACGCAGACAGTGTTACCATCCCCATTTAACTACAGAGATGTTAAGTGACTTATCAAAAGCCACGCTACTAGTGAGTGGTAGAGCTGGCGATAAATACAGAAGGCTCCCGGTCCTGTCCTCAGACCAGTAGATAACACCTCTGACAAGCCTTTAAAAGTTTCTGTAAGGTTCACTAGGCCGCTCAACACAGCACGTGGAGGTTATATGAGAAGAATTGTGTATTTCCATCATGGGGGGTTTGCACTGATACAGATCCATCTAATTCAATAGATTTATAGAGAAGTTATGTGACAGGTACTTATTTACCCACTCACCCAGAGCATTAGAGCAGAGTGGTCTCCACTGTCTCTACAAGTCAGATGTGCACAGTGTCAAAATCACCATCTCGCAAGGACACAACAGGCCATCTTTCTGTGGAGTTACACTGGGCATGACGTTGGCTCAGGGAAGTTCTACTAAGCCCTTCAGGCCCCAGACATTGGCAACTCACAAGCTGTACCTTCCCCTGCATGCGAGTGGCATGTGTCTTTTAAAACATCTGAAAAATTGCTCCCACTCCGGTCCTTCCAATGTTTGTCACCCATTCACCCCTACACATGGAGAAGAGACACAGCCATAGTAATAAAAAATGGCTTTTGGAAGCAAGTTTCAATCCATTGAACCATCTGATTACTGAGGACCCAATTCTCTCACACCAGCACAAATTGGCAGTCACTCCACTCAAGTTACAGTCAGAGTAAAACCAGTATAAAAGAGAAGTGCAAGAGACTCTCTGAAGTTGCTAGGGACTTTGCTATTGATTTTGCACAGAGCAGTCTGGTATTGTGGTGACAGGATGAAACCCTCTGTGAGAGACAGATTAGATCAGAAACAAGCCCTAAAGCTCAGTTCCTAATCCTCTGCTGTGCAAAAAAGAAGCAGGATGAGTGAAGGACAGAGGGTCAGATTCTGCTCTCACTATAGATAATCTTTTCCAGGAGGTTTATTTTCCCAGTGCCTATTCTGGTTCATGTAATAGACATATTTTGTCCCCCATCAAATATACTCTCCCCAGAGCTGTTCTGCATAGTAGATGCATCTGAATGTTTACGAAAATTTAGGAAAGCTTGAGCTCTACAGGGAGTGTTGGCTGCAGGAGCTAGATAAAAGGGTCCTCCTCTAACTTACACTGATGCTACTAGGTCTCTTCTGCCAAAGAAGACCACTCGTGAACTCTGCCATGTTCTTGGCCCCATCCTGACATGCCTCTTTTTACTGAAGGAAGGGGCTAACAAAGGATATGGCCACAAATAAATGCAGTCACCTAAACAGGCCCACATAATGACTTCAATGGGGCCTTGGCACTGGAATATAGTTACTCCTCAGCCAAGGGGAGTAAATATTTACCTTCACAACATCTTTGGGAAGTGCCATGATCCCCACTTGACAGATGCACTGAGGCCCAAACAGAGTAAGGCACCTAAATGTCTTTGAGGATCTGGGCCAAAGTGGCTTGAGGGCCAAGGTTACACCAGAAGTCTGTGGTAGAGCAGGAACTTAAACCAAGATCTCAACCAAACCCACTAGACTTCCTCTTGCATTGCAGACTGTGGTACTGCAAACCAGGCCTGAACCACTCTTTTCACAATGCAGGAGTTCCACTTACAGCAGGCTGTCAGTACTGAGTCTTTGGTTGCTCCAGTATGTTAGCCTGGGCTCTAGGAGATTTGTGACTGTCCCCTGTAATCTAGCTACCACTGTCAACGTATGTAACAGCCTGGGAGGTTCTCAGACCCTTTCCAAGAATGTCAGGGTTCAGCTGAGACACTGTCAAGTATGGTGCACAGATGAAGAGATATTTTCAATGATTCCCTCTGATTTCAGAGTAGTTAAATCATGACAGCTCCAACCCAGGAGTATAAGATAACGTAAATGTGTCTCTGAGGTCAAGGGTACCGCTCACATGGATGTTTGTGTGGTTTTTGTTAATTTGGCAGGCAAACTCCAAAAAGGTGAGCAGAATGGATTGTAACAAGCATGTTTGCACTCTGTTTGCCATAGGGCTGGAACTCTTTACCTGCGGCAAGGCTCATGAACAGTTCAGTTAGCCAAGGCCAGTTTTGGAAGACCTGAGGTCAATGTCTAGTGTTAGTGTGAAACCTGAAGCCAGTGTCCAGTGCCAGGCCAAAATCAGCACTTCTGAGTGAGTTTATTTTGCATTTTAAGTGCATTTGAGACCAGTGTTGTTGTGTTTAGAACAAAACACAGGAGCACCTCTACCCACAAAGTGGAACTGGGAACTGAAAAAAACTAGACCAGGTTTTATTCATACCTTTGGTTATGTTGGTGTAAGTCTGTATGTGAACCGTTATTTTGGATTAACCATGTCCTGTTTTGTTGTGAATCTTCTTATTCCAGATTGACAGTTTCCTGTTAAATCAACACATGACACTCAAACTGGAACCAAGTGTGTTCACACACAAACTTGCACTGGAATAACAAAAGTGTGAATTAAAAGCAATTTAGTTATTTTGGTGTAAGTTTGTGTATAGACAAACCCTAACAAAGGGGTGACAAATGTGCAGACTGCAGGTCGAATGCGGCCTGTGAACTTCTTCCATCTGGCCCATGAGTGCACTCTGTAGGACCACACTCTCTCCCTAACAGACAGAACAGGAGTGTGGTCTCACCTACCCAGCACTCTGCAGTGCTGCGAGAGCATCAGGTTTGACAACATCACAGAGTACTGGGTAGAGATTTCCCTAACACCAACCCCACACCCCTCCAACACCCCCCTGAATTTCCCAACACCCCATCAGTTGTCAGCTAGGAACAGTGTTATACCAATTTAGTGAACACCCCCTACACGTCCCCCACCCCCTCCCCAATTTCAAGTCCTGGGGAAGCTGCTGGCACTGGGTGTGTGAGACCGCACTCCATGAGATCACACACTCTCCCAGAGAGAGAGGGAGGGGGCATCATGGAGCTCAGTTTTGCATACACAGCACTCCACAATGCTGCGAGTGTGCCTTGGTGTTTCAATTTATGATATGTAGAGCCCACCTGAAGTACCTTTGAGTCAAATCTGGCCCGCCACAACAAATGAGTTTGATAGCCCTGTCCTAATAAATGGGGCAACGGACATGAAAAAAACATAACCAGAGATCCTTGTGACTCAATCTTAAAAATCTGTTAGGTGCTCAAATATGGTGGTGGTAAGCAAGAAACAGACATTACCAGTATGTCCCAGGACTCAAAGCAAACCTTCAGTGGTCCAAATTCACACAGACCTGAAACCCAGGTAATATTTGCACAGACCCCACCAGGAACTGAAACTGCTAGATTTCAAACAACTCTACTTTTCACTTCAGCTGTCAAATGCTGACAAATCTGCTGCCTTATGTGACAATCTAAACTCTCAACAATCTAACCTCTCAGCTGAGTCCAGCAAGGGAGCTACAGGCATTTTGATTTGAAAGTGATCCGAAAGAACTTCGGAAAACATTGCCTAGGACAACCCATCATTTACAAGATTTCCCAGAAAGTAAGGGTTGGAAGGGATCTCATGAGGTTATCTAGTCCAACCCGTTGCTCAAAGCAGGACCAACCAAATCATCACAGCCAGACCTTTGTCAAACCAGCCCATAAAAACCTCTAAGGATGAAGATTTCACCCCTCCCTAGGTAACCAATTCCAGTGCTTCAGCACCCTCCTATTGAAAAAGCTTTTCCTAACATACAAATTAGCGCCGCCCCCCCCCCCCAGTGCAACGTGAGACCATCATTGCTTGTTATGTTCTATCATCTGTCCCCATTGAGAATAGCCTGGCTCTGGGACCGGCAACTTGGGCTCAGTGAGCCACCTGTGGCTCCCTGAGTGTCCCCCTCTGGTTCCCTGGCTATCCCCTCCAGGGAGCCAGGTGTGCTCCAGGGACGCCGGGCTGCAGCCCCCCACTTCCGGGCCATCGGGGTTACCCCCATCCTCCTACCACAACCGCATGAGCCCGAGGCAACCCAGCAGCCATCCCGCAGCCCCTAGTGCTGGTGGGGGTGTGCAGGTGGGTGGCTCTCCCAACCTCCTTCTGTTCCTCCCTTCCTGCACTGGCAGGGTGGATCAGCGCTGCCCTGCCTACCCTCAGCCAGCTATCCCTTAAAGAGCCACTGGCATGGAGCTGGGCGTGTGGGGGGGGGCCTGGAGTGGCCTGCTCTGAAGAGTTCAGGCTGCTTCACCTCCATCCACCCCAGGGCTGAACAGGCTGGATCCTGGCTGGTGGCAAAGTGGCCTGAACTCTTCAGAGCAGGCTACTCCAGGGCCCTGTCCCTGCAAGCCCAGCTCCATGCTGGCTGCTCTCCTCCCTCCCCCTGAGGAGGCACGACCAACTAGGGGTACGTGGGGAGCACGGCTCCATCCCGCCAGTGGAGCAGACAGAAGGAGAGCTGCCTGCATACCCGCCGCCAGCACTAGGGGCCATGGCGCAGCTGCTGGGACAGCTCAGGCTCATGCAGTTGTTGTGGGAGGGTGGGGGGAAATGGCTCTTCTCTGCTTTTGGGGTGCCAACCCCTGGCCTAGCTCCTTCCTCCCTGAAACCATCTTTCAAGTAGTTGAAGGTTGCTATCAAATCCCCCCCCCCTTCTCTTCTGCACACTGAATTAAGCCTAGATCTCTCAGCCTCTCCTAATAACTCGTGTGCCCCAATCCTCTTATTTCCCTTGCCCTACACTGAACTCTCTCCAACCTGTCCACATCCTTCCTTTAGATGGGCCAAAACTGGACACACTACTCCAAATATGGCCTCACCAGTGCTGAATAGAGGGGAATAATCACATCCCTTAATCTGCTGGCAACACTCCTTCTAATGCAGCCCAAAATGCCATTACTTTTCTTGGCAGTAAAGGCACATTGCTGACTCATATCCAGCCTCTTATCCACAGTAACCCCCAGATTAACTTTAGAGTCATTAATCCACAGAGATGGCTCGAACTACATATTCGGGACTGATTTGGGCCCCCAGAGCTTTTCACACCTCAACTTGCAAAAATCTTTGTAATAAAATCTCTCCCCCTTCTAACCCCCACCCTCTTCTGACAAAGCAAAATTTGCACTGCTTTTCTGCCTTGTCCTCACAGAAGCTGAATCTAATCAAATGCATTTCAGAGTCACTTGCTTCTATTCCTCTTCCTGCCCCCACCCCACTCTTACCAGTCACCCCTCATAAATAGCTTTCAGATCCTGGCATCTAGTCTATAAGTACATTGATATAGGTTTTATTTAGGTCCTTGACTATAGCGCAGGATGTTAAAATAGGACTGTTGGGTGTTGTAATAGCTAGACTACATTTCATTGGAGATTCAACAGGACAGGCAGGGTAGGCTGGGTGTACCTAATTCAACTTAGTTACACACCATGGGAACAATTTTCAAAAATAAGTTGACACAAAAGCACAAGTCCCATTTTCAAAAGAAACTTAGAAGACTAAGTCCCAGTGAGATTTAGGCCCTTAAAGTATCAAAAATGGGACTCGATCTTAAATGACGTAAGCATTTTGGAAGATTTTATCTTACGCTCTTTACTCTTTACGATGACTGGACTCTGAGCATCAATTTCATCCACCCGCATTCTGCAGACTCCACTGGTACATCAACGCTCTGCTTGTTTGTCCTGACAGGCTAAATACTCCTGCTGCAAGAATGTGTCAACATGCAACTGTAAGTCATTGTCCCTATGTATCGTCCATCCTGCTGTGTGCTGAGTATGAGCCTGTTGCAGCCCCTGGCCCCTGACCGTGTTCTTGTACCCATGCTTCCTGCATAACTCCGTTTTGATGATCCATAAGTGGAGAAAAAGGAACTTCAGGTAACACAAGACAGAGGGAAGTGCTTAGGCTTACCTGAGCTGCCAGTGCTTTCTGACGCACTTCTGGATGTTTTGGGCTTGCCATGTTTGCTGCTTGCTCGTACGGTGACTGGCGGCGGTACAGTGCTGCTGCTGTCTTCTCGAATGGTTGAGAGATCCTGCATGCTGAAGCTCCTGAGTCTCTCTGACAGAGCCCCTTGCCCCTGGTGAAAGAAACAAACACCACACACAAGTCAAAATTTCCAGAGGGGTTGCCATTTTAGTCTGTGTACAGCAAAACCAACAAGAATCCCATGTCACCTTAAAGACTAACTTCATGAGGTTCATCTCATCTATCCTAACTGAATTGACTTTGCTGACACTTGCTCTTTTTCATCCTGGCATGTACATATATACCACTCAACTGTAGTTTCCACTTCATGCATCCAACAAAGTGGGTTGGAGCCCACGAAAGCTTACACCTGAAGAAATCTGGTAGTCTATTATGGGCCACACATAAGTTAAAGTCCATGGCACAATATCTTAAGTCTGTCTCCTTCTAAAACATTGTCTACACACTCCAGGTTACTTTGATATAATTTACATAGCTCAAGAGCATGAATAATCCATATCCCTGAGCAACATACATTATACGGACCTCCACAGTTACAACAATGCAGCGAACAACTGAACATGCCAGGCTGTATTTTTGATAAACAGAAGCATGTCTGTTTATTTTCCTTTTCATTAGGGTAAGGAATAAAGAACAAGCATTACTATTCATTAACTTTATTGCCTAGCCATGTGGAAGGATGCTCACCACAAACACAATGGCAAAATCTTATATTCCTGCTCTTTCTTGAAAAGATAACCCCTAAAATATTGAATCATCAGCAGTCCATCGACTTCAATTGCACTGTCACAACTTTCACAAATTGAGGATTTGGCTCCTTGATTTCTGTCTCATTTTTTATACCTTTTCACCTTTGCTATGTGAATTTTCATAAATACATATGAACATCTGGTTTCACACAGATACTTTTGCAAAGCCAATATGCAGTTTTGCGCAGCTCTAGTTAAATGTGCAGTAAGTCTATCATACAGAAAAAAAGGTTTATCATCTAGTAATAAGACCTGATTATAGTAGCAATATTTATTAAACAGCAAAAACATTGTTTTAGTAACTAGCTGTATTATACAACAACATTTATCGTCGTATATATCAGAAAAAAAACATCTTGAATCATGACTGGCTCAAACCAGTCCCATAAAGAATCAAGACATTTTTGTTTTTTCATGCCTTAGGCCTTGATTCTAAAAACTCTTATGTATGTACTTAACTTTACACAAGTGAGTAGTCCCAGGAACTTCAATGCATCACATGCATGTGTGATTTCAGGATCTAGACTCAAAATCCCTACTTACAATAGCCTCACTAGTTTTGAAAACAAAAGAATAGTACAAAGACCACAGAGATATTTAGCTTTAAAAGTTAGTTAATAGACGTTACATGCTAACTTTTCCTAAATTTTGCAACCATTAATATCTCCAGAATGAAATATCAAAATTCACAGCCCCACAAGGCAAATATTGATCAAGGGGAAGCTGAAGCTCACATTTACTGTGAAGGATAAAAAATCTTGATGTTATCCTAAAGAAGAAGGCAACATATATTTTGTTACAGTACATAAATTCTGAATATCTTCATTTGAAATATCTTTATCATGGTCATTCATTTAAATATATATTTTAAAAAATAACCTTTTAAAGGGAAATGAATTTACAGGCCAGGGAAGGGGGGAAAAAATCAAAAAATAAAAGACCACCACACACACACACACACACACACCCTGCATTTAAAGCCAATGAGACTCTTCATATGAGAAAAGTTCATTCACATGAACAATTAAATTTAAAATGGTGTCAGTGTTTTAAAATAATTTTCTGTTAAAAAATAAATTAGATATGAGCCAATAACTTGTTTAGCCATGTCTGCTTCATTGCAATTTTATTACAAATAAAAAAATAGCATTTAGATTGTATTGCTCCTTCTGTCTCCAAAGCATTTTGCAAATGTTTATCCCTGACAATAACCCTATAAGTTGGAAAGATATTATTAATGCTATTTTGCAGATGGAGAAACTGAGGCACCAAATGCTTCACTTACAGTAAAACAAGAAATCTGTTGCACCACAAGATCATCCCCTCTCCTTCCCAGGGAGCCTTGAGACTGCCACTGAAAATCAAGGCTTATAAGGAAAGTTCTTAGAGCACGGGTTCCCAACCTGAGGCCCACAGGATTGTTCAAAGTGGCCTGCCACTCCCATTCCACTGGCTGCAGAAGGGAACTGTTGCCTAAGGACCCAGGCAGAGTGTGTTGCCGTGAGGCTAAAAGACTGGTGCAGGCTTCTTGCTGCATGCACAGGGACTGGAGGTCCGTGTTCCCCTTTCCCTGACTATAACAGGGAGCACAACAAAGTACTCTGCCTGGGTACCTAGGTACTGGAGGACAGGGGAGCGAGCACTAATCTCCCATCCCCCTGGTTGCGGAAAGGAGTCACTGTCTAGGGAGCCAGGTGGAGCAGACATGTATGACAAGCTGGTTTCTCTGCTGTAGCCAGGGGGAAAGGAGATGGGGGTGGGGGTGGGGGGCTGTGACCAGAGAGTGGTGGCCCTGCAGGATAATAAAAATTAAATCAGTGGCCCTCAAGACAAGACTTTTTAGAGCAGTGGTCTCCAGCCCACAGATTGCAAGCTACTTCTGAAAAGCATTTGCAATTAAAACCTATGACCATTTCCTGACAAATGGCTGGAGACCACTGGTTTAGAGAGTCCCAGAATGATGGCTTTGCTTCATATGAGAAAACGGGTCATATAGCAGTGATGCAGCTGAGACAAAGGCTGACTGAGAAAGGATTTGATCCCTGGAAGTCAGTAGGAATTTGTCCTTTGACTTCAGTGAGAGCAGGACTGAATACCAAAGGTTTCACACAGACACCAAATAGATGTTAACGTAGGGAAAGGGAATTTTTTTTTTTACCCAGCCCGTGATAACATGTGGCCAGTCTATTAGTCACTGTATCTTATCATCAGTGGTTTCCTGACAGGCAACTGTAAAACCAAGCCAACCCCATCACAAATCCAGCATCACACTGAATAAAGTTAATACACCTTTCTCCATAACTTTCATTCAGCAGTCCCGTGTATAGCATCAGATCCCACATTATGAGTTTGATCCCACAGAGTTAATAGTGCCTGCTACTGAATAGTGGTCTCACTGGTTTTGATAGGACTATGTTCAAAAGCAAATTATTATTTTTCATCCTTTGAATTTCAGCAGCAGCTCCAATCCCCAGTCATGGACAAGGACCCCTTTGCACTAGGTGCTGTACAAATGTTGCACAAAAAACAGCTCCTGCCCCAAAGATCTCCCATTGAAGTTTAAGACAAGAGACAGCAGATGGATCCAGACAGACTGACGAAGGAGTACAAGGGGACAATGAGACGATTTGGTTGCCGTGACAGGCTGTGGTCTCAGCACACAAGCAGCCTGACCATCGTCCAGTTTTCTGTGGGCTTTACTTTATAATATAGTAAGTGATAAGGCAGTTTGTGAACATATGCAGAAGATAACTATGTCTGTAATCTTGAGCTAAATTCTACCATCATTTACACCAGATCCCTAAGAGATTTCAATGGAATTGCACCAACAGGTGTATGTGAGGGCAGAATTTGCCCTTTTAGCTCCCTGAAAAGCAAGCACAGCAATTCAGCGAATAGAGTAGCAACTACATGAGTTAGTTCATTTTTCACTTATCAGTCTCCCTGACCAGTTGTTGGCTTTGATCTGATCGCCAGCAGAGGACTTTGAAGATACTTTGCTGATGAGACTGGAAAGGATGTTACAGTTGCGTATGCAAAACCCACACAGGGTAAGCTGACCGGGCGTCAGGTGACAATCTCATCTGAAAGCAATATTGAAAATGTTTGCTAGACCCACTGCAGGCTGGTTCAGTTTTGATGATTTCATTCTCCAACCCACTAGTCTTGTTGGAAATCATTTGTTAGTTTTGGGGTTAGTATAAACATTCAGCAGATTACCTGCTCTTCTTGCTGGTCCAAATACAAGAGTAAATGGAGGAGCAAAGAGACCTAGCAAGGGAAAAAAAAGCCTGTTGTGGCAATGCACAAATAAGCTTTGAGAAAACAACATACATTTGAGACAAATGGAATCTAGGCCAGGCTGGGGTTTTGAGGTTGGAAGTGATCTGCTATGGACTTATGCACATCTCTGTGCCTGTTAATGGAGAGGGGAGTGTTAGTGTGACAGATATCACAACTTCCTGCAATATCCTTGAAAAACCTTACTGAATTAAGTTTATGCACCTTTGGAGTCCACTGTATTAAATGCAAAGGGTTATGTATTACTGTGGGCCTGGACCATTCTTGGTCTTTTGGAACAACATGTGTACCATGGATTTTCAAGGAAATCCACCGAGGTAGGCAAAAAAAAACAAAACAAAACAGACTTTGGAAGCTATGCACTGAAGAGAAGACCATTGTCCAGCTGATCACCTGTTCATTAGACCAAGATCAAAGGCCCAAGCTGCATAAAAGAAAGACTGAACTATCCATTTATGTTCTGTTTCTGAGCCAACACTGTTGTCAACTTGTAACCACAGAAGATTCTCTTTGTGGAGTTTGAAGGACTCACTTCCTGTCATAGCCTTTGCTGGAGTAAGGGCATAAGCTTACTAGCACATGAACAGGTTCTCCCATTGTTTTAACGCTTTCTGTGTAATGATTTGACCTAAAGAATAAATGTGGTTGCTTATAGAGAGGTGTGTGGTAACTTGCAATTGCTAGCAATCAACACGGTCTGTAACCTCTGAAGTGAAAGCAAAAGACAAAGTGCTGGCCTGTTCAGGCAGCCTGGAAAAAATCCTGGTCCACACAGGGGGAAAGAGACACGGATCTCCACCCAAGAACGATGACTGAGTAGTCAGGAACCTAGAGAAGATGCCCTCAAGGGTCCACAGCGGGGACATACAGCTGCAGTTGCCCTCCATGGTAACAGGGAGGATGGGCAGGGAAGCCTGTGATGTAGCCTATGATGAGTTATTCAACTTCTCTCTGCCTCAAGGTGGGGAACATAACACAACTCATGGGTGTTGTATTTGCTAGTGTTAAGAACCCAATAGGGTAGTTCTTGTGTCAAACCAGTGCTCTGTCTAGCCCAGTATCCAGGCCTCCCAGTAACAATTTTGGGCCCCAGGACAGAACAAATTGTGTGGTGAATGGAGCTGCTCGATATGTGCTCAAGGCTTTGCTCCGGTCACCCTGACCTAACTTATGGCCCTGCACACTCCACCCTATGCCCCATCTCTGCTCCACTGCAGGTCCTGCCTCCCTGCTCACCACTACATCCTTTCCCATCTCCCCACACTCAGTGTCTCTCCTCATCCCCACACCTCCCTTTTCCCCATGCAGCAAGCAAAAGCATGGTGATGGGGAGATCCAGCAGGGGAGAAGGACCATGGAAGAGTGGAAAGGGACACGGCACTGCGCTGGCGGAGCTGGGGACAGGGCATGGTCTGGATGGTAAAGGGATGGACTATGGGCAGGGCTACAGGTGGAAAAGGAGGATGGGGAGCTAGCCTCCCCAGCAAAAAGCATCACTCATGTCCTAGGTCCTTTTAAGGTCACTGTGCCTGTGGCCAATTGATCCCTTTGCCTTGTCTGTGGGCCTGCCAGTATCCTGCTCTGACAGTGGCCAATGCCAGGTGCTTCTGAGGGAATTAACAGAATAGAACAGTTCTGAGTGAGCCGTCCCCTCTTGTCCAGTACCAGCTTCTGGTAGCTGAAGGACACTCAGAGCACGAGGTTAGATCCCTGACCATTCTGGCTAATAGCCATTGATAAGAACACAAGAATGGCCAGACTACTTGTAAAGTGCTTGGATCAAAAAAAGCAAGTGTTACCACTTCACTCTTTAAACTGCTGGTCACTTCTCACCCTCAGAGCTTCCACATGCCTGCCATATTTGTAATCCACATAAGGAATTAATTCCCAGTGGTATCAACATGGGGCTAAGTGCTCTTGCATTTACCTCTAGTTTAGAAAGAGTGCTAGGCACAGTCCACGTGCTGTGAGCTGGCATCCTGGAGGCTATCTTAGTTCTTCTGGGGGAGAAGGAGGCAGCATGAGAAAAGAGGCTATACACACTAAAGACACTGTAAGGAGATGATGGTTGCACATGGAAAGCTATCATAGGTGGATAAAAGCACAAAATGTTGGAATAGAACGCAGGCCCTTATACTCTGAAATGAGGCCTCTTCCCTGTGTGTTAAAAGGGCTGTGATAGTATTAAGACTTACTGCCTCCATAGAGTATCCATCATACAGCAATATGCTGAGACATTGAAAAATCCAGTTACGGATCGATGCACCATTCAGTCTTGATTCCAATTTTCCCTGTAACAACTATAGAGTGTGGAAAAAATAATGCAAGGACAGTAACAAAGAAACAAAGGAAAAATTGCTGACTGTAACATGATGGTGTAAGTTCACTCCATCCAGCTGTTTTGTTCGTGCAGTTCATTTCCTCTCCTGAGGACTTTATATAAATGCCTGCAGACTGTCCTAATCTAATTTCTCCATGTTTGCAGCTTGTCTCTGCCCTCCAGTGCATTGCTGACAACTTGCAAAGAGGTATCCATGTTAGTCTAGTTCAGCAAAACAAACAAGGAGTCCTGTGGCATTTAAAGACTAAGGAGTTTATTTATCACAATGAACTTTCATGAGGAAAAAATCCCACTGGCTCAGATGCTTGAAGATGGGCATCTGACAAAGTGGGATTTTCTCTCATGAAAGTTCATGAGATAAATAAATTTGTTAGACTTTAAAAGTACCACAGGACTCTGTGTTTGTTGTTTTTCATCTTCATGCTTGATTGAGGCTGAATTTAGGTTAAAAAAAAAACACCCAACAAAAGGGAGGAAACTAAACAGCTGACTTGGGTGTGGTGCACAGAAGAGTTTAAGTATTTTTTTGGTTTATACTGTCGTTGCTGAAAAAGGCCTCAGGAAACCCGGCTGTGGAGTGTGCTCAGCTGCTTGAGAGACACAGCAGCACCATGGCTGAGAAGCTTCATAATTTGAGAAATGCTGACATACCCAGCACATCACAATAAGCTCCAAGAAACCCATGTTTCCTTTTGACCAACACCATACAAATGAGGACAAAATTTTTCAAGTGACCACTGGTTTTGGGTGCCCAACTTGAGACACTTAAAGAAGGCCTGATTTCAGAGGGCAGGTACGCAGTACCTCCTGGAAAGTAGGGTCCTTTAAATTCCCTCAAGGAGGACACCCAAAAATCAGTATCCAAAGGGATAGCCGTGTTAGTCTAGTCCAGTAAAAAAACAACAAGCAGTTGTGTGGCACTTTAAGACTAACAGATTTATTTTTGCATGAGCTTTTGTGGGAGAAGATCCCACTTCCTCAGATGCTTCGAAGATGGGTGAACTTACAGAAAGGAATGAAACTAAACGCAAGGGGGTGTAAAACATAGGATCAGGTCATAAAGTAACAGCAAATCAGAGCAGTTTACAGGCTTAAAGAATGGGAAGCCTGAAGTCAAATTACCCTTTGTAATGTGAAAAGAACCCATAATCTCGATTAAGTCCTGCTTTCACAGAATTTAGCTTGCATATTAATTCGAGTTCAGCTGTTTCTCTTTGGAGTCTTGATATCCCAGGTACATCTCTAATGACAGTCATTAACAAATCCATCATCGAGTGATTAGGAAGATGGAAGTGCTCAGCAACTGGTTTCTTTGTTCTTTAGTCACTTTTGCACATCATGACTGCAAAGACTAGAAACACAATATGGCCCTCACCTTGATGGATGTGCTAAGTGATGTGGAGAGAGTTTTCAACAAATATCTTGCGCTTAGTTAGGCAGGAAAAGGGACAAATCTAACCTAAATGGAGGAATTTAACTTCAAAGAGGGCTCTAAGCTTCATCACAAAGGAAGGAAATCGCGACCATCCCATGTAGTGTTCCCCCATCCCACATCAATCTGCTTCTCCTGCAGTTTGATGGAGAGCATTCTGCAGCTCTCCACTGGCAAACCATGCCAAAGCATCATTTGGGGGGATCAGGTGTCCATCTTTGGAAGCCTGCTGATACTTGAGAGGAAAGGAACAGAGTTTGCCCAGAAAGGAAGAACCAGCCAAAACAGGCAAGCTAGTACACAGATCTTTTCTAAGGGCCTCATCCAAAGCCTGGTGGTCAACAGGAGTCACTCCACTGACCACAGTGGGCTTTGGATCAGGACCGAAAGGCTTTTGAGATCTAGGGGATGTGTACGTGCTGCTATTCTAACTCCTTAATTTGTGGGACTGGCACTTCTAGCAGACTAACAGAATTACCACCAACTCTGGCAGCATTTCGGGTCATGTTTTCACATGCATGACAGACTCTTGGACACTCTCTCAGACTTATTAGGCAGAAATGGGCTTTTCATCAATGCCAGTCATGCATTCCTTCTCTCTCCATTTCATTTCTTTTCCTTATCCAAACCATTGTGGCTGTTACAAGGAGGTTTCAGCTTCTTGTTAGATCAGCAGACTGAAAGGGCCTACTGTGTCAGGTGCTGTGCAAACATGTGGGTGATAGTTCCAGCCTGGAAGAACAGGCAGTCTAAAAGGCAAAGAAGATGGGCAGGGAAAGAGATAAGACATATGAGGAAGCATCTGAGTTGGTGACTAGCACACATCTTGTTAGTGAGCTGGAGGCCAATGGGCTGAATGAACAGAAGTTTGGGGTGTGTACATCAGGATTACCTCTATGTTACTGGAGTCTACCATTTCGTTCCTACCCTCCTGATGTCACCATGTACTGAGCGAAGGACCAGTGTTCCCTAAGCTGTGCATGTGTGCGTGTGCACACAGGTTGTGAAACCTGCGCACACAACGAAATAAAGCATCCACAAAAAAATTCAACAGTGCCAGTATTCGTGCACACAAAGAAATTTTTTGCACACAGTCTACAAAATATTAGAGAGAACGTTGGGAGGGACTGTGGTCCCCCCAAATGGGGTACAGAATGGTGAGGCAAGGGATCACTCTGTGCTAAGAAGCCAGCCCCAAATGTCTGACTTTGTCTCTACTCAGAGATCCTCAGAAATTTAATACTCATCTTGAGAGAGAGAAAGCATGGGCAAGAGGCCTGGAGCCCACAAAAGCTTATGTCTGAAGAAATTTGTTAGTCTTTAAGATCCCACAGGACTCTCGCTGTTTTTACTTTCAAACTAACATGGCTACCCCTGCAGAAGGAGAAACTTGCTTCTAACACTGAAAAAGGATCTCCATTAGATCAAGGAAAACTATCAATCCTAAAATGATTCTGTCGCCCTCTTTCATTGCAGATCTTCTTCCCATCCACAGTTCCCTCCTGCCTGGCTTCATGCTACGACTGGAGATGTGTACATATCCTCGCAAGGTGGAAAACAAGCATTTTGAGAGGCAGAGTCTTTCTCATGAGAAATCCCTGAGGAGAAAGGAGGTGGCACAAAGATATTTAGCCATATTCTGGGGATAAACAGAGCCCTCCCTGCTCAGCCCTAAGTGTAAATCATAGCAGCCTTAAAATGGCTCAAACTTAACTCTACTTTCCATGTGCATCTGCAGGCGCTAGAAAACAGAGAGAGCTATAGTGCAATGCATCAGGGACATCAGAGCCTCTAGACCATGTGCTGGAAGCAAAGACAGCACAGAAAAAGTGATATTCTCAGGGGATTGTTGCTGCCCATTTTAAGGACCCTGAATGCTGCTACAGTGGAACAAAAGACTTTGGCATAACTGAGGTGTCAGCCAAATGTCACTGTTTTGTGGAGGCTTGGCAGGGACCATCACATGGATAGCACCGTATTGGTTCATCAACTATACAGAACACTGTGAGCCAGCAACAAAATAAGAATTCTTGGCTTTTGCACATTTTAAATAGCTCTCACTATTGCTGTAGCCCCAGGTGGGTGTGTAACCATACAGATGCATCCAGAACAATGTTGGTGCCTGCTTTGCACAACTAGAGCATTTAGGGATTTCAAAGCACTTTATTACCATTCAGCTATTCAGCCTCATGGTCCCTCAGGACACAGGGAAGTATTATTCCCATTTTACAGATAAGGAAACTGAGGCATGGGGAGATTAAATGATGTGCTCAAGATCATACATGAAGCCTGTGATGGAGATCAGAATGCAGATCTCCTGGTTCCCACTCCTGTGCCTTAACCATAGCAACATCCATTTTCTGCTACAAATTGCTGCTGTATCTTTGGAGAAAACAGATCATGGCTATTTTCTTGTACAAGATCACACTCAGGAACAGAACACAGGACATACCACATCAGAGCAGCCCATATCTCCAGCACAGCCAGCATCCTGTCTCTAAAAATGACCAATATTTGCTACTTTAAAGGAATGTGATCTTGTGATCACCTCTTCTCCCAGCGTAATAATGACCCTGATTAACCATATGGTTCTGTACAAAGTATGAAAGAAGAGATCCTTCCTGACTCCTGCAGGTGACCATTTAAACCTCAGACTTCATTGATCTTATACTAGCATCCAAATGAAAGGTCATAATATTATCCAGCCTTTTTAACAATCCAACAAAACAACAACAATCGATCTGATGGGAGGGGATCCCTGCTCAGCCCTATTCTGTGCTTTCACCTGTGAAGGGAGGGTGTGTGCAGGAAATAACTGAACAATTGCACTTTTTTTTTTCCTCAAAGGAGCCATTAAGCAATTTCCCAGCCTTGTGTATTAACTATTCCTGTGTGTGATTAATCAGCATCACTCATGGAAATCTAATCATGTGTTGTGGAAACACATGCTGGTGTGATGCCTGGCATTTGGCGGTGCTCACACGGCCTCTGTAAAGATATTGTGCAGGTACTGCTCTCTGCTTCCAGCTCAACAGAGGCCCTTGCACATTAGTTTGAAGTATCAGTCAGTCAGTCAAATCATAGGGCTGGAAGGGACCTTGTGAGATCATCGAGTCCAACCCCCTGGGAATCGAACCCAGGACCTTCTGCATGTTAAGCAGAGGTGCTAGCATATCTGAAGGGAAAGCCTGGCCCCTTGTGTTTAGCCCCTTCATTCACTCTCCCAGCATCATGGTCTTGCATAATAAATTCATCCCAACATGCACCCAAGAGGGCTGATGAACAGCAAACTAGGAGGCAGGAATGTAACCACTGAAGGAATTTTGGACCTTCCTCGCCTTCTTCCCCCATGTTGTCGTTGCCATTGGCGACGGACCCAGACCCAGTTGAGATGCTAACGTTGCCGCCATGGCCTGCACTCTTCTGACTGTTACCTTGGAAGCCGCCATCACGGCTGCAGTTGCTGCGACGTTCAGTCCCCGCTTCCCAAAGTGCACGAGGGCGTCGTAGCTCCGATCTTTTGCCTGAACGAGGCAGTCATCAATTTCCTGTCACATAAGACAAAAAAGCACAAGAGGGGAGAGTTCAGACCTCCTGCCCTCTCACTCAAGGGTCAGGCCACCATTCACAGAGGCAGGCATTTCCCTGCCTCCCACCAGCTGGAAAGACATTTAAGCCAGTACTCAAAAAGGAAAGGGGGATGGCAGGGGATCAGCAACTTTCACCAAAACCTCTGAGAGATGCTTTGATACTGTAATTGGAGAAATGGGCCCACGAGGCTTAGTGGTTACTGGATAACCATGCTGCAGAAAGCTTATAGCCACAGGGGCAGTGTTTGGACCTGTATGTTGTTCTGTGTTCAGTACAATGCCTACCAAAATAACCTCAAAGACACAGAGAACTGGATGGTACCTTGATACAGGGCCTTCCCCTGTAAGGTCACTGGTTTGAATTTAGGCTGAGATAGCTGAGTCCAGACGGTGTTACAGTCTGAGTGAATGGGTTTCATGATTCCAGCCCTTTTCCTAATTGGCGAGAACCCACATTCTTCCTAGTGGGCGAAAATCCAAGCTCTTCCCATCTCACTTATCTGCTGTCTCAGCAAAGGTGCTGAAGAGGGAGCAAGCATGGGGACTGAGCACTCTGCACACTACAAATGTTCCCTCTAGGCCAGTTGTTCTCAACCTTTTGCAAGTCACAGCACAGTTGGCAGCATATTAGCCCACCCATTCCCTAGGTCAAATCCAGCCATTTCCCAGCTCTTTGTGACACACTTACGGCTGTGTGGTGACACAGTAACATGTCCTGACACAGTAGTTGAGAACCACTGCTCCAGAACAGGACTGAGACACTTCAGTGGTGCAGTTAGTGGGAGGTGTGTGCATTTCTAGTGTGCAAACATTGCCTGTCTTCTGACTACACAGAAATCTCCCATCTCTTGAGCTGCTAGCATGGCTCTGTTTTCCTAAGAGGAATTATTCTTTTCCTCATGTCTAAAATACAGCTATGCCACATGATCAGTACCCACTTTCATAGAGTGCAATCAAAGGAATACACGATACCCCAGATCTGCTCAATAAAATTCCATTTTAGCCAGCAAAAGTTCCCCCAACAGACCAAGAGCAACACAGGGCCCAGAATATCAGGGCAGTGGAGCTGTGATGTCATTTCTTGAAGTAATATTCTTGATGAGTACATCACCTTTCATCCCAGGATCTCAAGGCACATTACAAACATCATTTCAGTGTGCAACATGGGCAAGTGTTTGTTAAACTTATTTTATAGACAGGGTCGGTGGTTTGTGTCAAGATCACACTGCAACTTTTTAGCACAGCTTGGGACAGACAGTGAAGGAGTCCTCACTCCCCAGATCCAAAGAGGGCAATCCTTCCAGAAATGACACCTCAGCTTCATCCAGCATAGCAGTGGCCATTTTGGTCCCAGGATATTAGAGATCTGGGGGGTGAGGTAATATCTTTTATTGGATCAGCTTCTGTTGGTGACAGAGATGAACTTTCAAGCCACAGAGTGCTTCTTCAGGTCTGGAAAATGTACTCAGTGTCCAGGGCTGTCTCTGGGTGTAAGCAGGGTCCCCCTGGTGCTGGGGATGGGGCAGACCAGCTCAGAGACAGGGCTCCTTGTTCCCGCCTTTCCCCTGGCCTGTGCTCCCACCCCTCTCCTGGGCAGGCTTGCTGCCAGAGGCAGCTGGGGGGGGGGCAGTGTGACACCCACCAAACCACTCATCCCCTGCAGGGACGGCCCTGTCAGCATCACAGCTAAATGCAAGGTGGAACAGATTATTTAGCTTAAGTCATCAAAACACACGCTAAGGGACCATTCAAGGTAGAGCAGCCTTCTCACACCTCTGCAGTCATACAAAAAGAGGGGACTTGAGGGGGCAAGTCTACCCTACAAAATTAAGTTAACTTAGACTACATACTGCCAGTGCAGTTGTTAAATTGGCTTTATGTGCCCACATTACACTCCCTGTGTCAGTGTCGTACGTCCCCACCAGGAGCGCTTGCACCAATTTAACTCCCTGTGTAGGGCATTGAGGGACAGCTTCTGAAAAGCAGCAACAGTTAAGTACTGTAATGTCCACGCTGACACTGAGTTGACCTAACTACTTTGGTGTAAGTGTTGCACGCCTCTCATAGAGGTGGAGTTAAGTTGGTATAATGGGCGACTTGCATTGGTGGGATATACTTTTTAGTGAAAACGTTTACAGCTGCCTTACTTCAGTCTAACAGTAGCGTAGACTCAATCACTGCATCAGGACACATTAGCGTGCCACCACACAGCGTTACGTGTGTGGTGGAGAGCTGGGGAGATGGCTGGATTTGGATCGTGGGGGGCGGGGGTGGACTGGTGCGTCCTGTAGGATCGCGACACACCACCAAGTATGTTGCAGGCTGCAAAAGGCTGAGACCCACTGGACTAGATATGGCTTAGTACAACCGATCTTTTTGTCCTGTGGCTGCAGAAGTCCTAATGGGCCATTCAACCTTGACTAGTCCCTTACAATGGGGGTTCTCAACATTTTTATTCTTGAGGCTCCCCCCAGCATACTATAAAAACTACAGAGTCCAGCAGGAGTTGGGGGGGGGGGGGCGGGGGGAGCTCTGGGCTTCAGCCTCAGGGCTGGAAAAGGCTCTAAGCCCCCCTCCCCACATTCACTCTCATTCAGCCAGCAGTTGTGTATGTTGGGGGTGCAGAGTGGTGGTGGGCTCTCAGAGCTTCAGCTGTGGTAGAGCTTGAGGCTCCAGGAGGTTGGGACAGACTACGGACTCCTGCCTGTAGGGGCACTGGGGCTCCGAAGAGGAAGGGAGCTTGGGGCTTCAGCCCCACAGGGGCACTAAGGATCTGGGATTTAGACCCACAGCAGCACCAGGGCCCCTTAGTTGAGATCTGCTACCTTACTGTAAGTGCTACCTCCTTAAGTTAAACCACCTGTGCCACATTCCATTTGACTGTGATGCTCAGAATACATTTCCCAGACCCAAAGAAGCATTCTGTGTGGCTTGAAATGGAAAGCTGGTCTCTTACACCAACCTAAGTCAATTCATCCAACAAGAGATACCACCTCACCCACCTGGGCACCCCAGCTACATTCGGTCAGCATTTCCAAACCTGAAGTCTATCATACCAGGAAGTAGGGCCAGAAGTAGGTATTTTGGCACCCAGGACAAGCAGCCCCAAAGGCACCCTCCCCTGACCCGGCTGGGGCCTGATCCATCCCCAGCTGCCACCTGGAGGCAGCGGAGAACCCCAGTGGCAGTCGATGGGGACAGATCTGGCTCCTCGCTGCCTTCTGGCAATGGCTGGGGCTCCCCACCACCTTCCAGTGGCAGCTGGGAACAGATCTGACTCCCTGCCACCCCAAGCATGGAATTTGATAGGGCAGGCATGAGGAAGGGGTCAGGTAGGAGCTGCGGCTGCCAGCCATGCGGTGCCCTCTAAGATTTGGCACCTGGGGCTTTGCCCCGGTCATCCTGCCCTAGTTACAGATCTGCCAGTAAGGACTGTTTCTAGGCTGGTATTTTCAGGGAAGTACATGTATCCCACCCTCCCAACTTCCCTAGTGCCCAGACACAGATAAATTATTCTGAATGAGCTCCACAGTTGGTGGTACGGGAAAAAAAAAAAAAAGAAAGGTAAAGATCAAAGAACAAAAATAAATAAAAAAGAAAGCAGTGACTCATCGCCTTTAGTTGAAAACCACCGGTACAGCTAATGTGGTAAACGCATTTCCCCAAGCCATCCGCTCAGTTAGAGAGGCATGAGCACCTGTGATTACCTTTTCTTTTGAAGACAGCGTTGGGTGTACAAATTTCCTATACAAGAGGCTGGAGCCTTTTGTGTATGGAGATAGCAACCAAGCCACAAACGCTATTTTCAGTTCATAATAGAATGGAAACCTATGGGAAAACAAAGAAGACACAGATCCTCGTTAACTGCTCCTCTTATGATAATAAAGCCCAATGCAGTAAGTAATTGGTAGATTCATAGCCTAGGGTGGTTTCTGCCTACTGGAAAGCCCAACAATGACTCTACCACCTACTTTTCTTCAAATCCAGACTCAGGGTGAGCTGTATGCAAGGCTCTCCTGGCAGCCAGAAAGCAGAGACATCATGTAATTGCATCTAAGGGTCCTTATTAAGTGACAAGAGGCACTGTATGCGCACACAGGCTGCGGACGCTGCCTTCACAGTGTTCCCACCAGCCCTTACAGCATACAGCAGAGAAAATGCTTCCTACCACACCTCTAGCAGCTAGCAAACTGGGCTCCACTGAGTTATTTATACACCCTTCATCTCTCCCAGCCTGCCTACAGTTAGATAGCACTTCAGTATCATGGAATTGAACCATCATTCCTCATGCAGGCACTGTCTCATTACCTGTGCTTGTACAGAAAAACAAGCTAGGAGTCCTGTGGCGCTTAAAGACTAACAAATTTATATATCATAAATACATTAAATAAATTTGTTAGTCCTTAAGTGTCACAGGACTCCTTGCTTGATTTGCTGAACTAGACTAACAAGGCTGCCCCTTTGGAACTTGTGCTTGTAACATGCAGTGCAATGGGGCCCCATCCTTCCTAAGGATTGCTGGCACCCCTGAAACATACACAGAATAATAATGACTAATAATGAGAGCTGTCCCGTCACAATCCCACACATCCTTACCCTTTGTTTTGCTAACAGCACTGGGACTGAGAGCAGAGGATTTTCACGATCTAACATATCCTCTGCATTCACTGCAATTGATTTACATGTCTCCTTTCCCTCAGTTGAGCATATGTCTACACTGCAACCATGAGATTTACAATTGCTGGTTATATGGACATACCTACACTAGCTTTAGTCTAGCTAGCTCAGGTAGCAAGAGGAGAAGCCACGGCAGCAGGAGCTGCACAAGTCCACTTGGAACTGGGTGTCATTATTTGTGTGGCCGACCTGCACTGCTACAACTTCACTGTCCAGATACCCATACTGGTTAGATGAAAAATAGCTCAGATACGCTGATCAGCAGCTATAGTACCTCCCATGACTGCAATGTACTTGTATCCAGACACAAAATGACAGTACATGGTCATTTTCCCTTTGCTTGGCTTTCCTTCCAGGTTCCCAGGCCCAATGCCACAATGGTTGAGCTGCTGTGGGGGGGGGGGGGCTCTTTAACCCCTAACAACAGGAGCTGGGTCACTTTACAATGAATTTTTTTAAAAAAAGTTCTTGAATGATGCTTATTGAGATTACACATGCGCACGCCCCTGCCCCCGCAAGATCAAATCCAAAGCGCGGGTTTAGCCTGCCTGCCAGTGTCCCTTTACATGCTAAGGCCCACTTCCAGCTAATCAAACAGCAAAGCTCCAGCTGACTCCAATAGCTGAAGAATCAACCCAAGGACTCTCTGAGATATAGACATAATTCCTCCTTTTGGAAAAGGACAAAGCAAAATGTACCAGGAACAAGTAACACATCCTGCTTTTGGAACCTGCTGCTGCCCCTCTGTGCCCAACCTGATTATGAAACTGTGACAGCCCCGCTCCTAACCTCTGTAGCTCAAGAGTCTTTAGTTCTGGAGTTTCCTAGTTCAATTCTTCATGTGTCAGCCCAGATGACATCTTTCTTAACTGGGGCTGCTATAGACACCAAGCACCCAATGACCTTTGGTTACATTAGGGGTTAGAAAGTTTTAGAAGGGAAAAGAGTTAAAGGGGTTTGTCATTCTTGTCTGCACCCTCTTCCCCCTTCTTCCTTCCTCCACCTCTTCCTTCTCCTCATTGCTTTTGCAGTCTTTCCTTTTTCCTCTCACTCGTGTTCCACTCTCCTCTTTCACATACACATTCGATATTTTCCGTATGTCTGTCTCCATCCCAAGTCCTGCACCAGTGCTCACAGCAGAAGAGGGCTGCTACCTCAGCCATCCTCTGTTGACAGGGACAGACCTTCATTATGCTCTCCCCAGTTCCAACTGCTTTCTCACAGGCATCCGAGCAGTTTCTCTAACATTAGTATTTTCCAACCCCTAAATATGGCAACACAGAGAGGACATGTTGGTCCTCCAAGCAAAACACCCTTGGCATCTGATGTTATTAACTCCTTGCACAAGAAATGAGACAGTCATGCTCTCCAGAGCAGTGTTCTCTTACAAATACTTCTGCTTTCCTCCCCATCTCATTACAAATGCCCCACCTTGCTTAGATGCTCACCAACAAAGAAAGAGATCTGTGAACGTCTCAGCTGTTGTGAAGAGTGCAAATATAATCCAGTACATCATCCATTTGACCTGTGAAGAGAAATCAGTCATTCTGTAACCATGTTTTTCCAGAAAGGCGCACATGAACAGGGATGGTATTTTAATCCTCTGCAGTAATCACCTTTCACCTGAGGCTCTCAATGCTCACCTCATCCAACTGCGTAGAGACACGCCTTTTTGACACAAAGCCTTATGCAACTTGTTATTCAGGTATGGAGAACTGCAGGGGTTTGCCAGGTGCCACCCATGGTGCATGTGTATCCCACAACACAAGGTCAGAGTCATGCACAAACCCATAAGAAGAAGAAATTTGTGCTTAGAATCAGTCTGACCAAAAGGACTCACTGCTCCAACTCCACAAGGCCTTTCTGCTGTTAAACTGCTGTCTGGCTGAGAGGGGGATCTAGCCATGCAATTGAGGATGCAGTGCAACTTCCTCTCTTCGTCTGCCAATGCAAGCGCAAGCCTGTTATCTTACTACCTTGTGCTGTGATCCCATCAGATCATGCCCTACAACCACGGTTAGGTTGCTTGGATGGGATACCGCCAAGTCACCTCTGGGCACTGCAGGAAAGAAGAGTGTTTATGATTCCATAGGCTATCCCTCTCCTCTCTGAGTAACCAGCCTTGCCAAGCTTGCTGAGATGAGGAGATGTGCTGTTGGAGGTGTCCTCTCTCAGATGACAGATGCAGCCCACACCCACTCCATGTGCAGCTCTGTCCTCTTCTAGTGGTGACAGAGCCATAAAAAGAGGTCGGTGAGCCTACTTCAGCCTTGACTAACAGGTGGGTCGGAGGCTCTTGCCCTTAGGTCCAGAAGTCAGGGCTGTAGCAGGCTCAATATATGGACCAGCTACTACTAGAGGGGGACAAAGTGCCATGCTGAATGGGCATGGGTGATACATACCCAGATGTGGTCCTGCCATTTGCAGTCATTAGAGATCCAGGGTATTTTTTTGTAGTATGTCAACTGTAGTGTCTTTGCAGTTACCGGCAGGCAAAATATACTTACCTTACCTAAATACCCTGTGATGGGGTAAAAAAGCCAGGCAAGGTTAAAGTTGCCTGTCTATTCCATGAGCCCACAGGGATTTAAGGGAAGACTAGATCTTTCTCATGGCTGAGAGAGGCAAGCAAAAAAGCCTCTGGCCACTGCTGCTTGTGTTTGTCAGGGAATTGAGTGCTAGATGAGTTTTTGGTGTTCAGACAGAAAATTGCACCTTGAGGCAGGGCCAAAAATGAACTCATGGGAAGTAGTGGTTCTTTCCTGGGCTGAGAGAGAGCTCACCAGCTTACATACTGGCTGCAAGACCAATGAACATAATACTCTATTTAATTCCCCAACTTAAACCATGTGGTGCTATTATCTTGTGGCATTATTCCCCAGAGGGGGTCAGAAAATGTGTTCCCCAGTGATGAATTTGATAAAGATTGGTTTGGTTTGGTTTTTTTTTTTTTTTCAATTCCTCACTGAAAAATTGTAAAGCTAAAAACTTCTTGGTTTTTTTGTTCATTTTCCTGGTAACAGAAAATCAAGATGTGTTGACCAGCAGGGCAAAAAAGTCCACAGGACTGAAAATTTTTGCCTTCCTGGCTCAAATCTTTTAATTACCCAAACCAAATTTCATTTCCTCTGTGCAAAACATTGCTGAACAGGGACATTTCCCCTGGATATTTCCATTTTGGCAAAAAAAACAAAAACCCCATGCTTTTTTTGTTGAAAAGAATATTTTGAACAACTGTTCTGACCAACTCAGAAACCACACACTGTTGAATTGTGATATTTCCTGTGGATACTTCCATTTTGAAAAAAAAACAAAAAAAATTGCTAAAAAAACCATTTTGAACAAACTGTTTTTGACCAGCTCCACCCTGTGTGCCTTAGCAACCTCACAGGGATGTGATTTAGCTTAATTAAGCAACATTTGTGGTACATATTAAGAGTCATAGGTTTTGTCTACACGAGAAAGATGCACTATCTTAACTCTACCAGAATAATTAAGCAGTATGTACCACTCATGTTGGGCCTTGTCCACACTGGGATTGCTAGTATGGATATGTCAGTAGGGCAACACTGGCCAAACCGCTAGTGGAGATGTAGTTTACACCATCAAAAGTTCTTTCATCGATAGAGCTTATGCTAATTCCTCAAACAGAATAAGATATTCTAGCAAAAGGTCCTTTTTGTCCCTATAACAGCATCTATCTACATGAGGACCTTTACTGGCATAGCTATATCAGTTCAAGAAAGGCGGGTTATTTCCTCTCCCACATCTAGCAGAGTTATGCCAGCAAAACTTTTAAACACAGACCAAATCCTAGTGTGGATGCAGCAAATCAGAGTCAAGGTGCTTTACACTGGTACGACTATTCCTATATGGAAAAAGAACTAAGCTGGTAGAAGGTACTGGCAGGTGATACCATTAAGGGTGTCAAACATGTGGCCCACGGGCCAAATGCAGGCCGCAAATCTCTTCCATCCAGCCTGTGACTGCACTCAGTAGGACCACAATCTCTCCCTAATAGGCAGCATCCCCTAGTATTTTGATTTATGGTATGTACAGCCCCCTTGAAGTACCTTTCAGTCAAATCTGGCCCACCATAGCAAATGAGTTTGACACCCCATAACTGCATTTACCCCAAGGTTTGTATTGGTGTAACTATTACTGGGTAAGAAAAGATAAAGCACTCTCCTACCTGACATAGTTCTATCAAAACAATTTCCAGCATAGGCCAGGCCTTTAAGATGAAATGTGTTCTACAAATGGAGACTATCACTGCTAGCCACTGCTCGGTCATGATATTTGAACTGCCAGCATGTCAAAGGAGATTTATGCAGCTGGAGCAATGGAGCAGAGTTAGCACCATGAATTGCTTCTGCCTCACATACTTGGCATGTCAGCGGGCCCTCATCTAGTTTACTTATGACATCCCAGACAAGTTAATGCTCTCAGATATAAAGAACTAATCTCAACAAGAGAAACAATCAACTGGAAGAATCTCAACAGCCACTCTAAGTCACAGCTTGACTTTGCACTAAGGACACGCTGAGAACCGTCAAAGCTGCCACCAAAACAGGGGCTAATCATCAGTGAGGGGCCCAGATGTCTGAAGAGTAAATACTTGAAGGGTCTGCAGTGTTCAGCACAGTGTAGATGGAAAACAAGATTGTGACAGGCAGTACTGACTCTTTGGGACTCAAAAGTGGCCCTTGTGGGTCATGGTTCTCTCTGCCTTCCATTTCCACTAACAAAAGCTGGCAGCTTCTGCCCAAGCCAGGGGATGCCATGACCCAGAGGAATTCCTCTAGGAAAAAGGCTGGACAGCTCCACCCGTTCCCCAACCATAGGTCCACTAAAACCTGCCAAGTGCCATCACTCATGGGAGTCAGCAAAAGTAGTCACTGGTAAGGTTTTCACACCTGAGAGCAGCGGTGATCTTGGCTCCTGCAAGTCATTGCTCATGACAGAGAGATGGTCTCCAAGGCAGGTTTTCCTGTGTCTAGAGAAAGAGGCCATTCCAGTGTGGGAACTGGCTGCTGCTTTGGAGAAAAAGGGTTTCTACTTCCTGAAAGATATTCCCCACTGTGTGCACTTTTGGTTTGCTTTTTCCTTTGCACAGGGCCAGCTCTACCCATAAGACAATAAAGCCCTGGCTCAGGGTGTCAGTGGCTTAGGGTCACAGCGGCACGATGCCAGGGCGGGGCAGGGTGGCCCAGAAGCCCCAAACCCTGCACTCCTGCCTCTCCCTGAACCAGTCACTCTTCCCCTGGGGGCAGAACAGGCCAGCCCATGGGGTGGACTCTGCTTTCTCACCCTACCTCTGGGCTGGCCCTCCCTGCCCCTAGGGTGGAACATCTGGCCCAGGGGAGCGGAGGGAGAGTGGAGTCCACCCCATGGGCTGACCCAGTCCACCCCGGGCCTGCTGTTCCTCACCCTTGGGGGGGGGAGGGTGAGCCAGCCCAGAACGGAGGCTGGGTACCCCCCCCCCACCGTCTCCCACCCGGAGAGGTGGCACTAAAGCAAAAGCTGACTCAGGGCACCGCAGCCCCTTGAGTGGGCTCTGCCTTTGCAAGCCCTGTTTTGAGGGAGCAGCTGAAGAGCAAAAAGCCTTTTAAAGAGGCTTTATTCTGCTCTCCTACAATAAACTGGGTCCCACCAGTTTCACCGCCATGGAAAATGCATCACAGAATCAAGGAACTTCCCCATGAAATCTCATCTCCCTTGTGTATTTTGTGTCCCACCTAGCATACCCTAGCTAACAGAGCTAGACTATTATAGGACAGCTCAGACAGTGCCATCTGATCTTAGAGCAGACGAATAAAACATCTGTGTGTTTACAGTTCTCTCTGTTCCCGTCGACTGGTTTCTCTCTGAGTGCAAGTACCTTCCCAGGATCCAAACATAACATCCCCCATGCTGCTGCGAGCACCCCAATTGTGGCCCCTAGCCAGAGATAGATCAGGAGCCTCCCACGTCTCCCCTACCAGTGGGGCCCCCTTGCCTGGGGGCCATCCCCCTAAGCCTGGGGCCCCAGCCAGCCCCTGCCCCACCTGCCTAGAGCCCTGCAACTGTCCAGGCAGAGGGCCTGGGGAAGCCATTGCTCAAGCCAGTTGGCCCTGCACCTCTGGGGGCCAACCAGCCAGGATGGCCTGACCCAACCCCAAGAGCGGAGTGGCCAGCCTGGGATGGGGTGGGAGCACGGAGTCCAGCTTCTGGGTTGCCTGCCCTGCTCCTTCCTGCTCCTGAAGAGGAGAGGGCCCCCATCCTGGTGATCCCCTGGAGATGGGCCACTTAGGCCTGTGTGGTAACCTGCCCCTGCCCCTAGCTGCTAGTCCCAGCTGGGCTGAGGCACTAACAGCAGAAGAGGAGATATTAGATCCACCTCCTGTACTTCTCCCTGTTGCAGGAGACTCTAGGGCTGGGTAGCAGATCTGGAGGTTCCTGCAGCCAGAGGTGTCGAATTTTCTCCACGCTTCTGGGAGACCCAAGCCCAGCTAGAGGCCCCTGGCTGGGATATTTCCTTACTGCTACCTTCAGACCCTCTGAAGTGAGGGTGGCAATTCTCCCATCTCCCAGCAAGAGGGCTGAGACCCGTAGGGTGGAGACTCCATTTTGGGTTGAGACCCGTATGGTGACACCACCATTTCAGATGAAAACATCTGAAATTGTAAAACTGACCAATTTTCAAATCCTAGGGCTGTGAAATTGACTAGAATGAACTGTGAATTTTCTAGGGCCTGCACAATAAATAAGCAATGCAAAATTATATCTCAGTTATGGGCATTGAGCACGTTATGAGATCCACCATCTAAGCACAATTATGCCTCCATATAGAAACATAAGTAATTTGTCAAAGGTCACAGAGACAGAAACAGAACTCAGGTCACTTAACTTTCAGTCTACTCTCCTATCCAGCTGCTGACACCCAGGGCCCTGCTTTACAAACTCACCTGAAATGCAGATAGCAACTCTAAAATGTAATGATCAGGGACTATAAAAACAGCAGAGAAAAAAGTTACTTACATATTCTTTAATATCCTTTGATTTTACAGCTTTATATGAATAATATGCAGGGTAAAGAGTGCCAAAGATAATCCTGAAAGAAAAAAAAATGGAGAAGGTTGATTACCTGTCACAGAGAAAAAGGTTTTCTTTCTGTTAACTGCATTTCTTGAACCTGCAGAGAGTATTACTAGGTTCTGATTTAGTGCTACAGTATACCACGTTCTTTGCTCCTCTCTGTTACAGGACTGATCCTGCCTCATTGACTTAAGTGACAATTTTGTAACCGATTTACATGGAGCAGGATAAAGGCCAAAACTGTTTTCCCCAGGAACACCACTGGCCCAGGAAAAGACCCAGGGCTTGGGTGCTGGGACTCAGGGTTTGAGCCCAGTAAGCCCTGCGCCAGCAACACCTTTGGTTTCCCCCCTTAGTGGCTGCAGCTTTGAGTCTGTACTGTGTTCAACAGTCATATCCAGATGGAAAGCATCGTAAAGATCAGCACGAAAACAAGTCAGAAAAACAAACCTCAGAAAAAAGGCAAATGTGATTTTAAAGTTTCAGAGTGGTAGCTGTGTTAGCCTAGTACAAAAAACAAACAAACAGGAGTCTGGTGGCACTTTTAAAGACTAATATTTATTTATCACACATGCTTTCATGTGAGAAAATCCCACTTTGTCAGATGCTTGAAAACGGAAAACTTACATTAACTTACAACGTAAGGCTGTGATTTTAAAATAACCAACCATGATACAAGAATGGTTTATTAGTTGTTGCTTGGGGAGGAGTTGTTGTTCTTTTAAGAAATGGGATAAAATGGGAACCATTTAGCTGACCATTTAGCTGAAATTCCCATTTCTCATGCTCACCCCTAAAAAAGAACAAAACACTTTACAGAGGCAGAGAAACAAAATGGGGCTCAGATTGCACCTAGTTTTGGTTTGACAATATTAAGGCCCGATTTGCACTAACATCACAGCAAGCAGTACCATGCCCAGCCCTAAATTCTAAGGCCCATCAAGTTCTCTCTGCCTGAAAGATACAATGCCACATTCAGAATCAGACAGATGTAAAAAAGCATCCTTATATTACTAATAGCACTGTAAAGATAAAAAAGTGAAAGAATGTTTAGCAATTTCTTTTCCACTTCACTGGTTGTTCTGTTTGTTGATTCTGATGCTCGTTTCTTTAGGTGTGGACCCTGTAAATCATTTTCACTTGCTTCTAGCTCCTTTTTAATCGGTTTCTATCTGGTTCCCCTGTAACTGCAGGATACTGCAATGTTTCGATTGAAAACCGAGCAGGGGAATTTTTAATGGCTTTTAAAAAAAAAACCACGTTTCTACTGTACTTTCTGTTCATGGAAACATTTCCATTGTTTGTAGGGTTTATAAAACTCATTGTTTCAAAACAAATTTAAAGCCATATTAACCTGACATTATCCTTCCCTTTTAGTCAGTTGTGTTTCCTTACCAAGGGACTCAATTACACTTATGTCCAATTCATGGATGAGATATTAAAAGTTTACTCTCCTCCAGGCAGTATACAATTTTACTTCCCAGAGCTGTCCCCAGGAAAGCATTTATAAAAGAACAGAATGAGACTGCACACATCTTAATCTGCAAAGCACTGAGCAAGCACAATTTGCTTAGTATTCATCATGCCTACTGTAGCGTAACTTGACAAAACTCAAAGCACCATGCAGACTTCAGAAAAGCAACCACTGAGTGAGGAGCTCAGTGTTTCGCAGCAGTTTCACATTCGCTTCTAAAAGATCTGCTGGAAACTGGAAGCACTGAAGCTATTTTATTCATCACAAACGTGCCGCATGCAGGGATTAGATAATACGCCCAGAGAGAAGATTCTGGGAAAACACAGTCATTGCTCTTTCTTCAAATATCTAAACAAGCAACAGTGATATTTAAGGCAGGGGAGACACACAAACAAAGGTCCTGACCCTACTCTCATTGAAAAAATAGCAAGCTTTCCTTTGACATCAGTGGTAATGGGATCTGGTCCAAGGAAGATAATGCTTAAAGAGGCACAGCTCAGGAAAACAACCACACAGATGAATTATTTCCTTCCCCATCACCCTATTTATTAAAGCTAATTTCAGTCTGTCCCTATCTAGCTCTCTCACTCCCAGGGCTGGTTGATATTTCACGCTCTTGCTTCCTGCAAAGAGATTCCAACACTGGACGGTTTATATTTGCTTCCTCAGTTTATGCCAATAACAGAAACTGACTTGGCCTTAGAGACAAGTGAGTTTACAGGATCTCTGGAATACAGTTATATATGGCAAATGCATAGAAAGTTTCCTGGTGAAGGGCAGGGAAGCCCTCACTACTTTGTTTATCTAGAGTACATGGGATAAGTAATAGGCTCCTGTGCTTTGCCTGTGTGGGTTATATCATATGTTTCAGATTTTCCTGCCAACACAGAGAGAGAGTGTTGTGTCACCCAGGCTGCTGCGGTTTAACAGACTGAGCCCTGTAGTAGGAGACCTGGGTCCTACCCCTGACTTGCTATGTGACCTTGAGCAACTCATGTAAGTAACTTCTCTGGGACTCAGTCTCCCTATCTATAAAATAGGGTTATATGAGGCACTCCCAGCTTTGTAAAGCACTTTAGATATCCAGGTATATGTGCTATGTGTGCCAAACTCAAAACCTATTGAAGTCACTATCTTCAGAGCTGTGGGTCAGACATGATCAGCACAAAGTATTCAATTAAGATACTCAGCCACTTGATGTCTCCATTTTCTCCCAAATTCTCTCCTTTTCCTCCACTACTGTTGGCAATGCCATCATCTTCCCCATGCCTTCGGTTTACATAATTAAGGTCATCTTTGATTCCTTCCATCTTCCTTCCTTCTGCCTCCCCATGCATCTGCTGTTGTACAGAAAGGAGGATTTGGCAACTTGTCTAAAACTTGTTCCTTCCTCTCAGCGTCTCTGCCTAAGACAAGTCACACTCTCTGGCCTCACTATTCCACTTCACTGTCTTCTCTAGCTCAATGGTTCCCAACTTTTTTAGCTCAAGGGCCACAAATATAATTTTTACAAGCCTCAAGGGGCACCAGTCTCTGACAGCAGCCCTACCTTCCTCCACTGCAGCCAGTGGGAAAGAGTTCAGCGAGGAAGATCTCCCATCTCCCTGGCTGCAGAAGGGAACCTGAGCACTCCACCTAGGTCCCTCAGCAGCGGTTCCCTTCTGCAGCTGAGGGTTCGAGATCAGTACTCCCCTCCCTCTAGCTCTAGCAGGGACCCAGCACCTAGGGACTCAGGTAAAGTGTTTTGCTATACTTGCTGCTGTAGTCAAGGGGAGCCCTGATCTTCTGTTCCCTTGGCTGCACTGCTCTGCTGGGGTACTTAGACAGCAGCTTTGTACTGCAACCAGTAGCAGGGGAGCTGCAGGCCACTCTGAAAGACCCTGCAGGTCACTTTTGGCTTGCAAACCACAGCTTGGTAACCACTGCTCTAGCTCATCCAAAACCAAACAGCACAAGTCACCTCTCAGAACGTGTCACTTGCCCATTCAACTTCCCCTATGGGCTGCCCCCTGGCCTGCCATATAGAGTCTGAGAGTCTCATCTTTGCCTTTAAGTATCTGAACAATATTGCTCCTGCCTACACCTCAGTTCTGGTGTCTTACAATGTCCCATCCCTTCCCACATGATGATAGTCTTATAGTTTTCTTATGCCACTTTTCCTTTGTACCTTCTTCCACACTATCTTCATTTAAATTCTTCCCAAATAGCCACTCTTTCCACAAAGCCCATATCAACTTTACGTATCACCAATCCAATTCTAGATAAAATAATATACAACTGCCCCTTCCCCCTCCAAGGAACCTCTGGTGTGGGTGGGTGTGTATATATATATATATCTGGTCTTTGAGGCTTGGGGTTGGAAATGAACTGTCCAAAACACAGTTCTGTCCAACTTTTATGTGGCCTTTATATGGACTTTCTGTGGCCTTTGAGGCTTGGGGTTGGAAATGAACCATCCAAAACACATGAATCTGACGAAGTGGGTTGGAGCCCACGGAAGCTTATGCCTGAAGAAATCTGTTAGTCTATAAGGTGTCCAAAACAAAAGGGCTTAACAGCAGACCTTGACAAATCAATGTTTCTGGTCATCATGGTGACCAGTTTTACTACCCTGTCACCTAACTCCACCGGAGAAATGTAATAGAGGAGCACCCCTGGCAACCAAAAGCAAAATTGCTGGCACCTAGCTGTGAGCAAATTTTGCCTACCCTTGCCTAAGAGTCTTGTATAGATTACCATCTTCACTGACAAAGCAGAAATTGAATTGGAGATCTGCAGAGACAGAGCAGCTACAGTTTGAGCTAGAGACAAGGGTCTCTACGTAAGGTGGTAACAGACTCACATCTTTGCTGAATTCAGCAGAGTAGGGTTTGTGACACACTCATCAATAAGGCAGATCAGCTCACCATAGGCCCTCAACACAATCACAACTATGTAGCAGTTAACACACCATGCAGGCATATCAATGAGGTCTAAATTAATTATACTACTTGGGAACAAGGCCTGGAAATTACTGCATACAGTGCAGTGGAAACTTCTGCTTATTGTACAAAAGTGGGCAAAAACAAACAAAATGTCAAGGTACCTAAGGAATGAGATAGAGAAAAACCCTGAAAATATTATAATGAATTATACAAGGCAATGACGTACCTTAAACTGGGATATTGTGTTTGCTTATGGCCAATCTCTCCCAAAATAGATATAGCAGAAACAGAAGGGGACTAGAGAAAGGCAGCTAAAAGGCTTAGAGGTACATGGAAAGAATTTCATATGAAAAGAGACTAAAGTGATTTAGACTGTTTACTTTACAGAGGAGGCAAATATGGGAGGCCATGATAGGGTTGTACTAAAAGGTAAATCAGACCTAACCTTCTCATCATACCAACAAGTGGGAACATTAAATTAAACAGAAAGAACCTATTTAAAGTATGGAGAAAATAAATAAGGAAATGTTGTTTACTCCTTCTCCTCAATCAAGAAGTAGGGGTCACCAAAGGAAGCAAATAAGCAGAAGATTTAAACAAACAAAAGGAAGTATTTCTTCACACAACACACAGTCAACCTGTGTGATGCTTTGCCAAAGGATATTGTGAAGGTCAAGACAGGGTTTAAAGAATTAAATAAGTTCATGGAAGAAAGACCCATCAATAGCTATTAGACAGTATGAGCAGGGATGCAAAGCCAAGGTCTGAAGTGTTTACCAGGAGCTGGGAATGGGCAACAGAGCCTGAATCACTTAAGGATTGCTGTTTTGTTTATTCCCTCTGAAGCACCTGGCACTGGCCACTGTCAGAGGACAGGATACTGAGCTAGATGGACATGCGATCTGGCCCACTGTGGTCATTTTTATGTTCTAAAACCCACACAAGGACATACTTTTCTATACAACAACCCAACTGCAGAATTCATGGAACTAAGATGCCACTGAGGTCAAGAGCATAAGGACATTCCAAACATTATGTTTCAATATTCGGTTATATTAGATAGGGTTTTTAATAAACCACCAGCTAAAAAGGAGGAAAAGAAACTTCCCATACGGACCAATAGTCAATAACTGTTCATTAAGACATCTTTCACACCTTCCTGTGAAGGAGGTAATAGCAGGCTCAGAATAATGGACTGAGACGAGAAGGCTGATCGGCTGTGCAGTTCCTAAATTCTTAACAACACACTCCCTTGAAGGCAGCTCGCCTGCCCTACATCAACTCTCTGTCTGGCCCCCCCCCGCAGAGCACATTTTATTAATTCAAACAAAAACCTCACAAGCAACACAAAATAAAGCTATTCTCCCTGTCCAGCACTGCTGCCTAAAGGGGTCCAGAGGCCTTGCCACACTACTCTCACTGTTCCAGGCAAGTCAATTACCAAACCTCCCTTTGCTACTCCTCTTCTTCCAGTAAACTGAGTTCTTTCAGCCCTTCATAGAAATCACCTGACCCCATCCCAGCTGGGTCTGCTAATCAAATAGGACTGGCTGGCCCCCAGCCCTTAAAGGGAGAGGCAACCCTACCACAACACCCCTACGGTCTGGGTGTCGGCATCGCAGCTGAAATTAAAACGCAGGAGAGCCCTATTCCATATGCTAAGCTCTAACCAGGTCAGTTGACTGGACAATGTTGGCTCCCTGACTAAGTAAAAAAACAACAAGCAGTTGTGTGGCACTTTAAGACTAACAGATTTATTTTTTTGCATGAGCTTTCGTGGGAGAAGATCCCACTTCCTCAGATGCTTCGAAGATGGGTGAACTTAATGCACCTGTGCAAAGAGTTACTGACTTAGCCAATCTATTATCCACTGAAGTCAACCAAAAGGCTTGCTGACTTCAGTGGGTACCCGATCAGGCTCACAAGCAGCTCCCCGCGACATCAGTGAGTCTCTGTTAGTGGGAGTAATTTTACTCATGTGTTTGCACACAGCAAAGTGCTGCTGACATCACAAAGCTTTGCTCTTTCAGTTTCCATGTCAGCAGAGCCTCTATGTTTTGAATGGGGCATAGAGAAGAACACACACAGCAAGCCTTTTTTTTGCAAATAGCTGATGTTTCCATATCACTGGCACAACGCAGCCAAGACCGAGCACTTCTGCTTCAATAAGGACCTGGATGCACTTCTGAATTGCTGAAAAGTTCTGGCCTCCTCTACATATTTTGTTGGGCAACATATGTTTCTTACAGTACTCAGCAGCAGCTGAGCTGTCCCGGTGCCAGGATTCCTTGCTGAGGCTGCCAGTGAGCTTGTGATCATTATTATTAGGCCAAAGCAATGTTTTCAGAGTGCCCTCGATTTGCACAGGGCTTTGCACAGATTGAAAAAAAAAAAAAAAGGGCTCTGCCCCAAAGCGCTTACACTGCAAATCCAACAGGCATGGAAGGTGGAGCTCAGCAAAGTAATGACATAGGGAAAATGAAAAAGGCTAACGAAAATCCAAATAAAGCGAGTCACATTGTGTGCCAAGTGCTGCTTTGATCTTTTAAAGCAAAGACTCAGGGAAGGGAAAATGGGAATCAGCAGCAATGACTACTAATGGCTCCAGGTTGGGGTTCACCAAGGCAGTGGGTACTTGCAGACTTTGTCTCAGAAAAGCCATCGTGAAGTGGCCAAAGGGCAACCATGAATGCTGGGAATTCTTGCAAAGGCCATGAGTCCTCGCAACACAATCCCTCCTAGAGCAGCTCCTGGGGCAGAGCAGTGCCAGGCCACTTTCAAAGCAGGGAAGTACCTGTGTAGCACCACTGAGCTCTTCACATTTAAACAGAAATCACTTGGCTTTCCTACTGCATCTTTTCCCACCTGCATTTCACCCACTTAGCCCGCAAGCTCTTCCAAGGCAGCAGGGATCTTCCCTGTGAAGCATGTCTTGGCACCATAGAAATCCACTAGTAAACTCCAGGGACCCCTGCCACTTTGCAGCACATGCTTCTTTAACAAGGCCTTTCAGTCACATGAAATCCAAAATGAGTTCTCAAGTTGTCCCCGTAAAACACAGATCCATTCTACCAGTGCAGCAGACCAGAGGACTAGCCATTAAAACACTGACCTGTCCCAGCCATATGACCAATGTAACAGAAAGGCAGCCTGGTGATGACAAAAACTAATTGCTCCAGTTGACTAAACTGTCAGGTAAGGAGAGTTGGGTGATGGCTTCCCATATAACTATCAAGAACCTAGGGTGTATCTACACACAGCAAAGAAAACCGGCAGCTTGGGCTCACGCCTGTTTCATTGCTGTGTATGCTCCTCCCAGGCTCCAACTCCTCCCACTTTACAGTGTCCTAGAGCTCAGCACCAGCCTGAGCTGGAAGTCCACACAACAATAAAAAGCTCTGCAGACTGCACCCGAGTTGGCTGGTACAGGCCAGCTGCATGTTTCTCTTTGCTACGTAGACATACCCCAAAAGGAAGAAATGTCCTTGAGTGGGTCTAATTTAAGAAGCCTTGATCCCCCTTGCAGTGGGACATGCCTCTCTTCAGCTGACTCCACTGTTTTTTTGGCTGAGGCACTCTTGAAGATGCCACTGGAAGCCAGCCAGTTGTAAACAGTCAAAGAGATGTGACAAGAAAGACTGGCTGAGGAACTGGCTTTCACTAGCTTGTGCGTAGTGAGGGGGCATGGCCCTCCTCAGGGGCAAACAGGGAGAAAAGGGCCAGACGCCACAGGGAGGACAGAAGTTAAGGGCTGGGACAGGAAATATAAAAGGAAGGCTGGCAGGCTCATTTTGGGCCAAGCCCCCAAAGAGGCAGGATGTCTCTTCCCTTTCATAAGAGCTTCCCTGACCCTGGGACCAGTACCCCATGGAGGAACTGTCTCGGGGCTGGGAGCTGGCTCCTGCATACAACCTGGGGCCTGGTCCCAACAATGGAGGATGGCTAGACAATAGCTACTGGGAAGAGGCCCCTTGGACCAGCAGCCCAGGGAAAAGACCCACAATCCGGGGTCCAGAGACATCCCTGGAACCAGTTAGCCTGGAGGGCCTGGTAATCTGTCCAAGACCATGGACTTGGAAGAGCTGCTTGCCGCTGATGACCATGAGGAGGCTCCAGCCAGCTGCACCCTGGAGGAACTGCCCCTTGCAGACAGCCCTGATGAGCTGCTGGACCTGCCACCCCAGATGCCATGGAGGGGTTCTGCAACCTGCTCCTGGGGGACTATCCCAGTGAGACTGGATAGATACCACTGGGAGAGGGGGCAGGAAGTAGCCCAGGGGAGCTACATCCCAGATGCTCCATCCAGAGCCCGAAGCTGGGGTTGGCATGTTGTTGGGGGAACCCTGCTGACCCCCCCAGCCGACTCAGCAGCCCAGACTAGGGCCCTGGCCTGGGACACAGTGGAGACAAAAGGATCTGTGTCCCACTCCTCCTCTCCCCCCTTCCTGGGCGACTTTGTCCGTGGTTGCCTGAGCCCCGAAGCACCAACTTGCCTGATCCATGTGACTGCTCACCTCCCTAACCCCAGTGACCCTGTGTTTGTGTGATGGCCCCACCCAAGGGGCCAGAGACTGTAGCGATCTGAACTGTAGGGGTTGACCAGGTAGAAAGAGAGAAGGGAGGGTGTGCCAGCGCTTGCAAGGGCAGGGTGCCCAGCTGTCCCACACTGTGACCATCCTGTTCTCCCAAGCCCTGTTCTCAGAGTCCTGAGAAGCGAGAACCATGAACAGGGTGATAAGGGGATACACAGTTCTTTTGTTTTGGTTGAGACAGCAGAGCTGGCTATTTGCCTTGCTGCAGGCCTGAGGCATAGCCATGGGTGGGCCTGAGTGGGCTGGGGCCCACCCACTTTGGCATGAGGCCTGCTGATATTAGCACCCAGCAGTGGTGCGAATTTCTCTGATGCAGCTGTAGGGCTGCCCAGTAGTCAGTGTCCACGGCCACAAACAGGGCAGAGGTGCTGGCACTGGTGCCTCTGGCTTGCTTGCAGCTGCAGCTGCTGGCAGGCCCCAAAGCCGTGGCAGCAAAGTTCACACTACTGCTGGCCACTGTGCCTCTCTGTCTCCCTCAGGCAGGCAGCTTCTGGTCATGTAACCAGAATCTGCCCTGGGCCAGGCCCACCCTTCACTTTCAGGGACCCAGCCAGAAATCAGGGTCTGGCTACGCCCAAGCTGCAGGCAAAACAATGCCTGAGCTTTTCACCATGTAATTCCTCTTAGATGTAATCCTGGCTCTAGTTCCTTTGGAAGGTGTGAGGGAGGGCGAGCGGTGGAAGAGGCTTTTGTCGAGTTCTCTGTAAAGTCCCAAGCTTTTCTACCTCACTAACAGAAGATGGTCCACTGAAAGATATTACCTCACCCACCTTGTCTCTTGAGAAATGGTTTTGATCTATTCTGTTTGTTTTGAACACAGTATGGGCCACCTTTGGTCCATAGAATTGTTCCTGAGGACCCAAAGAAGGAAACATGTTGCAAACCAAGCATTGTGGGGATGGGAGCCTCTCAGAAAATCTCTGTCTTTTACAATTTAGTTCACAAGGGAGAAGGTAAGAGAGCCCATCGCCTGCAGAAAAGGAGAGATTGCTGACTGAGTACAGACACAACACCCCATCCTATCCACACCCATGCATGAAGTTTGCCCATTTTTGGAACCAAGCCTGCACCAGGCTTTCTTTGACTTAGACTCAAGTCTCCACACCCTCACATATCTCATTACAGAAAGGAAGCAGAAATGCTGAAATAGTCATGCCTGCTGGATGGGCGTTTGGCAGCTGGGGAGGCTTAGGAGGCAGTTTGGAGTTTGTAAGATAACAACATTAGCTGGCTGTTTCAGCTAAAACAATCAAAAGTGAAATAGTTAAAGTAGCTATTTAAATGGACAACTCTCTCCCACTGCTGCCTCCGCACTCACTTTCCGTTAAGTACAGCTCTCAAGTCCAAGTGGATATGCTGATGCCCTGAGCAAAGTGAACATCTTGCAAGGGCTTATCTGCAGTACAACGCTTGCATGCAAGGGGGTACACCGGCTGCAACTGGAAGGCTATGTTCACACGTAAACTTTTATTTCGAAATGAGTTATTTTGAAATAAAGTCCTTATTTTGAAATAAATTAATCTGAATTAAGAAAATGTTAATTTGAATGAAGGGAAAGTCTGCTTTCGAAACAGCTGTTATTTCAAAATGGTTATTTCGAAATAAGGCCATTCGGACATGTTGTTTTGAAACAGTTGTTTCAAAACAATGGTGTTGTTTCAAAACAACGTGGCCAAACGCCGTTGTTTCAAAACAACGGCTATTTCGATTTCCTGCTAGGTTTAACGGTTTCAAAACAACAGTCATTGTTTAGAAATAACAGTACGTCGTGTGGACATGTTGTTTCAAAATAAAACTCACGTCTGAACACAGCCGAAGGGTGACAAGCTCCCACTGAATTCAACTGGAAACAGGTGCTCAGCACGTCTGGAAACCAGCCTCTAAGTGGCTTGATCACTGTAGTTGTGCAGAAATGCTGAGCAACAGATAAAAAACCAGGTTGAGTTGGTGTGTCCTGATCTTGAGAGCTTGCTTCTGATGTTGAGCTTGGAGAAGCTGGGCAGTTGTTTGGAAAGCTACAAGAGAGGGTGCAGGAAAGATTTCTTTGAAGATGGGGTCCCCATCAACTATAAGTTGTAGTTGTTCGACGGTACCCCAAATGAGTTCCAGTGTAGGGGTGTGTGATCAGAGGGGGATTTATTTTTGTATTGAAGCAGGTTCTCTCAGGGCATTCGGGTAGCCCATTCCATGATGTGATCTATTTCTCTAGTGGAGTGTCTTTCTTTGGTGAAGGCAGTTTTGAGCACGTTAAGGTATATATATCTATAGTAGATTTTCTCCTCAGAGCATAGTCTGTGGTTTCTTCCTGGCTGGCTGTAATAAATTTCTTGGTGTGTTTGGGTGGTTACAGCACCTATGAAGGAAGGTGCAGTGATCCGCACATAGGTTTCTTGTACATAGCTGTCTGTCAACTCCACTGTTGAAACCAACTGGTGTTGAAGAAGCTGATGCTGGTGTGGGAACACTCCAGAAGAGTTCAGTGGATGTGTGGTGGTGGTTGAAGTTAAGTTGAAAATCTAATGGAGAGATTTAAGTCATTTGTCTAGAGGATGAAAATATCAAAATATTTCAGGTACATCATTTCATGGTACATTTGTACAGAAATTCTTCTTGAAGATGGTCCATGAAGAGACTGGTGTATTGGGGAGCCATTCTAGTACCCGTGGCTGTTCCCATGGTTTGGACAAAGTGTTCCTTGTTGAATGTAAAATGTTACAGATGAGGATAAAATGGATGCGTTTGGTGATGCCCTTGGGTCAATCTCTGTGAGCTGTCCATTGTCTTGTAAATATTATACGAAGTGACATCCATGGTGGCAAGGGCAGTATTCTGAGGGAAATTATTAATCATGAGGAGTTTGTGGAGGAAATCAGTTGTGTCCTGGAGTAAGCTGGCCCTTTGAATGGTCCATGGTTTGATGTCTCCTGTGAGTCCCAATATTCCTTCAGGAAGAGGACCATGGTGAGAGATGATGCACCTGTCTGCATTTCCTTGTTTGTATATTTTGGGAAGCACATAGAAGGTCCTTGGGCAGGTTTATGGGATATAAGTTTATAGACCTTTTCTTAGAGTTGCTTGGGTATGGACTTGATGATATCCTTAATTTCCTGGGTACACTATGGTAGATGGTCTTCAGAGAGACCTTTCTGGTAGGTGGGTGTTGGAGAGTTGGGTTTGGGCTTGTTAATGTAGTCATCACAGTTGAAGACCATGATGGTGCCTTTTAGTCTGCTGATTTAATCACTATCTGGTAGGTAGATTTCAAGGACTGTATAGCTCTTTTCTCGGGTGGAGGGCTTGTGATGAATGTGAAGTTTGCTAAGGATTTCACAGCTGACCTTAAAAGCTCATCTCCCTCACCAACAGAGTTTAGTCCAATAAAAGATATTACCGCACCCACCTTGTCTCTAGACCATGTGCATGCAATAAGTCTCCCTCCATGGGATGCCAGAATGAATGTACTCTTCCATTCTGGCTATCAGAGGCCTCATGCACAGCTCTGCCCAGCCCTCTTCACAATCTAGCACTAATCTACATGGTCAGAGCTGTGCATCAAGGTCAGTGAACATGCAGACCTCAACTCCTCATCCCTCGGCCAAGCCCATTAAACGTCCTGTTGTGGAAAGCCTACAGAGAAATATCTGCATGAAATTTCCAGGATCCACGGATGCCAGCTATGACTCTACATATCTGCTACTGGCTGATATGCGAGCATGCAGCTACTTACAGCAGCAGCTGTCACGTGGGCTTAGCTATGGAGATGGTGGTGAAGTATGAAAGATGATGTGTTCTGCTTGATCCTGATTCAAGTCCCCTTAAAATCAAGGGATTTTTCCACGAAGTTTAATGGGTCAGACTACTCACCCTCATCTTGTGGTGAGTATGAAATCTGTATTAGAGGGAAATTCAGCCTGCAGAGTTGCAGATTTGAATGTTCGCAATGCCCATTGATGTTTGAATCCCAGTTTGTGGTTTGGCCTGTTCTGTTGCTGAAGAAAAGCTGAAAAATTTGGATCTGCCACCAAAGGAAACTTTCCCGGGGGTTTGGTGTGGCCCAGCAAAGGGCTGGTGAGACTATTGGACAGCCTTTTGTTAAAATTCCACCTCTGAACTGAAGGGAAGTGGGAAAGGATTGCCCTGCTGGCGATGAAGTCATGTAGAAGTGGGCACCCTCCATCCCTGGAATGCCAACACTGCTAGATATGATGTATTCTTGAGGCTTAAAAAGTGTACGAGGCTCCTTTTAAACTGTCAAAGTGACCAGATTTCACCATGCCAGGTATATCAAAAACAAAAAAAAGCCACTAAACTCCTGGGATTCCACGCCATGCTGTGCTATGCTGTCCATACACTCCTAGGTAGGGCAGACTGGTGTAACTCTATTGACTGCAGTGGTGTTACAGTGATTTACCTCAGCTGAAGATTTGGCCCACCATATCTCTTTTAGGGACAAAGTATAAACACATGCAACAAAGTGCAGATTAATTGAAGTTTGTTTGCTACATTTTCCTGTCTTTTCCTTGGTTACAAGAAAATGGTTTTGGTTTGCCTCTGAACTAAAGTCAATGGATTTTCCAGTCCCTTGCTCCTCCTGTCTGCATTAAATCTATCCTGATACATGGGGTTTACCACAGTCTAAAACCAGGAATTTTTGTGGAAGCTCTTGTTTAAAATATTGGCAGCACATGACTGGCTCGATCCCACTGACAAAATAAAAACTGTTGCAACTACTTCAAAGCTATAGATTTATAGAGCTGTCTTTGGGGAGGGAGGGAGGAGCGGACCACTGCCTTCAGCAGCAGAACCATAAATATGGTGGGGCAAATGGGGCTTTGTGCTGGGCACCCTGAAAGGGCACACTTCACGCCATCAGCCCCAGGCACTGATAATTGCATGGGGCACCAAAACAGAGCATTATGGCTCTGTTCAGCAGCAAGTTGAAGGCAAGAGGCAGGGTGGGAGAGAGGAGACCAGCCCGCTCTGCCTCACCCCCAGGGGCAGAAAAGCCGGCCCAGGGGTGGGGCTGGAGCACAGAACCTGGTCTCTGGGCCAGCCCGCCCTGCTCTGCCCCTGCAGCATGCGGTCGGGGGGCAGGGGCCCTCACAGACCAATTGACCCTAGGCCCCACCCCTCCCTAGGCACACCCCTGTAGATTTAATAGGAATGAACCTCTTAGAGCCCTACAGAAATCAGTATAAAAAACATATAAAATTGAATAGAACGGGCATCTTTTTCCTGTGGATTTTTAAACCACCCCACTGAATTCTAGAGAAGAGAAGTTTCTCTATTGGCAAAAGACCTATAGAAAAGTGAACCTTGCCTATTAAATTCTACAAGGTTTTCTCTTAAGGGTTTTTTGGCTCTGATTGGGGATAAGGGTAAAAAGATAAAAGCCATTTGAACTAACAGGACGTGAGTCTATTGTTGCCATGATGGTTTTGCCTTCTTTATGCTGCATCCCATTCCACTCTTCAGTAGCTTTTTACATTTAAGACTGTGCCTTCAGCCCATCTTGCTGTATTTTATACAGTAGCTAGCAGAGTCTGGACCCCACAAAAATATAAATAATGAAATATTAATGTTGTTATGTGTTCTTAGCTGTTGTCCAACTCTTTGTAAAGGAATGGCCACATTCATTTAGGGTAGCATTTCCAAATTGCCATTCAGACTTATACAGGCATCTCTTTACTTTTGCAGACTAACTCCATAATCCTTCCATCAGCAGGGCCATCTCTTTCATGTATGAGTGTAAGGTTTGTGTGCACAAACAGAGGCACATGCTAGTTTAGGGGATCTCCCTTAGTGTAGCTTCTAAGAAGTCTCAGACTCTCCATGTTTTCTGAATGAGCTTTGCAGATGTTCAGCAGACCCTCAGTGATCATCTACTAGACCACTGTTACTAGTTGCTGAAAAATACTTAGCACCTATATTGTGCATGTTGTGCAAGAACCTCAAAGCACTTTTCAAATATTGATGAAATAAGTTCAACAAAATTCCTGTGAGGTAGGAAGGAATTGAAGGGCTTTTATAAACTGAGAGGCAGCAATGCTAAAAGACATGCATGTGGTCATGCAAACAGTCTCCAGCATAAAACATAGATCTCATGGCATGATGTGCTGTGATCTTTATTGTCCCCTAAACAAGCACCTCACTCCTGTCCTACTGAAGTTAATTGGCAGGCAGGAGAATGATTTGTCATTGGTTTCAATAAGAACAATTCTAGATCTCAAAAGAAAGGTTACCATGACAGAACAAGCCATTTGGTTGTGGAAAAGAGCATCTCCTCCTGTAGTCTAGCTTTCCTTTTGCTTGATCCTATATCTAAGACCCCTCTACTGTATATAGGACATCACAGTATGTTGCCATGGAAATTATTGTGATCTACATAAATGTGACAATGTGATCATCTTCTCTTGTGGATTTTGCTTTAATTATTTATAAGATCTCTAAATAATAGCTTTCTGTAGACAATGAAGAGCTCATGAATGAGGCCAAAACAATAACCTTGGAAAATTATCTCCTTTTGTTCACCCACAAAACAATTTCAGTATAAACAGGGATGATGCAAGATTCCTCTGTGCTACCCTGCCAATGTGCTTCAAGGTGAATGAGGTAATATCTGTTAATGGACCAACTTCTGTGGGTGAGAAAGACAAGCTTTCAGACTTATGCAGAACTCTTTTTCACATCTGGGGAATATATTCAGAATGTCACAGCTAAATACAAGAGGGAACAGACTTTTTTAGGATAGGGAGTTAACATATATTTCAAAGGACCATGCTCTCCAGTCATAGCAGGGAAAGGGGGAGAGAGGGGGAAAAACTAAAGGCAGAGTTAGTGAATTGTAGGGAAAAAAACCAAAACAAAACAACCAGTCCTGTGGCACCTTAAAGACTAACAGATTTCTTCAGGCATCAGCTTTCGTGGGCTCTGACCCACTTCGTCAGAGGGGCTGGAGCTCATGAAAGCTTATGCCTGAAGAAATCTGTTAGTCTTTAAGGTGCCACAGGACTCTTGTTTTTGCTGTACACAGACTAACACGGCTACCCCTCTGGGAATTGTAGATTGTTGTAATAAGCCTTAAATCCGGTATCTCTGTTCAGTCCATGATTTTTAGTACCTAGCAAAGTTATGAATCTAAGTTCCCAGGTTTGGCTTTTGTAAGGATTGTTCAGGTTTCTTCTGAAGATGAGGCCTGATAGGTCAGACACAGTAATTGCTTTGTGAAAAGTGTTCATCCACAAGTGACACAGTGTTATTTATCTTTTATCATTTTCCTCTGGGTTCATTGGAGAGCATAGTCATTGCCTGGTTTCACCCACACAGTTGCTGTTGGGGCATTTAGTGCCCTTGATAAAGTACACCACATATTGTGATAGGCTGTGTAGACCCATGGATCTTGGAAGGCGTGTGGTGGAAGGCACTGATCATCTGTTGTTTTGGCAGGGTCTGGTGCTGCTTTGAGCTGGTGTGTCCTGCTTTGTGGTGAGCTTGCTTCTAATGAGCACTGGATTTATGGGAGACTACAACAATCTATAACCCACTTTTCACCAATTTTGTTCCTTTACCCCCTTATGACTGGAGAGGTATTAACAGATCGCTTTACCTTGAATGTGTTAACGACCTATGCTAAACAATGTTCCATGTTGTATTTAGTTGTGACCCTCTGAGTTTGTTTCCCAGACCTGAAGAGAGTTCTTTGTAAACTCTAAAACTGGTCTTTCTCACTATCAGAAGTTTGTCCACTAAATCAGTAGCTTTCAGCCTTTTCTCTGCTGCAGCACACCTTGATACTTTTTGAGGCACACCATCATATAGTTGCCAAATGAACTCATGAATATTCACGAGCCAATCCAGAACTCTTGAGTATTTTTTCAAAAATTCCATGGCACACCTGGTCAGGCCTCAGGGCACACCTGTGTGCTATGGCACACACTGGTGGGAAAACACTGCACTAAATTATACCACCTCACCCCCCTTGCTTCTCTAAGGGCAAGTCTACCCTACCAAATTAAGTCACCCTGAGCTACATCAACGTACAGCCACTGCAGTAGTTAAATCACTTTTGCATGTCCATACAACACTTCTTGTATCAGCAATGCACATCCTCACCAAGAGTGCAGGCATGGATTTAACTGGCTGTGTGGGCCATTGTGGGATGACTTATGACAGGCAACAACAGTTGACGTAACTAATGCAATGTCTACACTGACACCACATCAACTTACAACATCAGCCTACACACTACACCTCTCACAGAGGTGGAATTAATAAATCAGGAGAGAGAGGAAATTACATGGGCAAGAGCTATATTTTAGTATAGATGCGTACAGAGTTAGGGAACATGAGCTGTCTGGGAGTATGAGAGCCTTCATTAGAGGTATGCCAGAAAAATCCTGTAATGGCAGACAACAGCTTTTATGTAGTAAGACTTGGCAATCTAATTGATATTTAATCTCCTTTCCCTTTAAACGGAAGCCACATTGGTGTACGTTTCCCTTCAGTAGTGTGAGGGTAACACTACAAATATATATAAATGCTAAGAAAATGAGGCCGATTAGACCTCATTAGTGAGGTTAACGCTAATGAGGTCTAACTGGGCTCATTCCTTCAAGCTGTTATTGATGTTTAGTGTCAGAGTGAAGAGTTTTTAGTCTTCAGTGAAAAAAATATGGATCACCGGCTCAAAACTGGCACATTATCAAAGCTGGAACACACAGGAAGCAAGCAGCAGGAGCACAGTGCAATCACATTTCCAGCTTATTCAGCCTTGACTGCTAGATGCAGCACTGTGAAGAGGAGGCCATGCATGATTTACAAGTTCAATATGGTAAGTGTTATAGAGCAGGACAAATAGAAGGTATCAGAAAAAGCAAGTATGATGAAAGTTACAATGAACTTGAATTTACACAGACTGGAGACGCTGGACATACTCAGTCATAAGGCATCCTATATGCTGTGAAGTTTTGTCAGTTTTAAACCACCCCTTCTTTATCAGCATCTAGAGATTAAACACAATTAATGTAAAGACAAACTAGTTCATAAATGTGTTTGTCTTTAAGTGCCACAAGAATCCTTGTTTGTTCTGCTGAACTAAACTAACTCATCTACCCCTTTGGAACAGTTCAGATTGTCATTTGCAAACTGGAAGAGCTAAAAAGCATTTTAAAAAAAAAATACAGTACTGCAGTGAAATTCTTGCTTGGGAAATGTATATACATTTTGAGCTTCATACCTCATGAGTTAGAGTGCCTAAATCAGGGAAACGATACACTGTTGAAGGAGATTTAATTAAACCTGCTGACAAACACTTGGTGAAGTGAATGTTCATTGAAAAGGCAGGAAATATCTTTGGGTATGTTTACATTACAAAAAATTAGTTCAAACAAATAAGTTCGAGGTTAGTTCAAGCTAACCTCGAACTTCTCAGTTCAAACCAACAAAGTGGATTAAGCCTCCTTAATTTGAACTAAATTGGCAGTGTAGACTTAACCTTTGATAGCATTTCTTTTTCTGATAACACTCTGCTGTGCCACATTGACTATATGGCCAAAAATATTCTCTCTTAGTTTTTGAATCTCTTTAGAAACGGTGACTATTATTCTCTGCCAGTAGATGAATACATGGACTTAGCCAGTTTAGTTAATTTGTTCTTGTATATGTATGAAAGTAACATACATGAAGGTTTTTCCTTTTGTCATCCCCTGCCTACCTGAACAACAAGAGAAGAGAGATTCTTACTGCTTGATAACTTTGTGAATAAGAGTGGAAAGACTGGTCCCATGGTGTAAGGATGTATACTGATGGGGCAAAAATCAATGACAGGACAGCTGTGGAGTCATGGTTTGCATCAAGACTATAGCAGAAGAAGTTACATGGGTGCATTGTGGCATTCACAGAGGTCCTTGCTTTCCAAAAAATGCCTGAAAACAATGTCGCTATTGTCATATTCAGTAAAAATGGTTAATTTCATTAAGGCTCAGACTCTAAATTAAAGAATTTTTCCCACTCTGTGTAATGAAATGGGAAGTGACTGTTTGGCGCTACTAATCCACACTGAGGTTCACTGACTGTTGCATGGCAAAGTGCTGACACAATTCTTTAAGCTGTGCAGTTAGCTTCAAGATTTTTTTCACCGATCATCACTCCTTTGTGCTGTCTTCCTACTTAGAAGATGCTTCCTGACCTCAGCCTATTTGGCAGACATTTTTTCTTGCTTCAGCAATCTGAGTTTAGGTCTTCAGGGCTTAGTGCTACTAATTTCAAAACACAGGACAAAAATTGAATCCATCCTGAAGAAACTACTGTTTTGGAATAGCTGCTTGAAAGGAAATGTGATTGCTACTTTCCAAATACTGCAAGAATTTCTTGCAACAAATGACTATATGCCTTTACATAAGAACCTAATTGCTGATGTCATGGAACACTTGCAACCATTTTAGCCAATATTTTCCAAAATGCCTGGATACACCATCCATTTGAGGTGCCTGAATCTCTCCCATCTGTCAGTGCAGGAACAGCAGAAATTTTTAGGTCTTTTCTAACGGTGGGCTTAAAATAGAGTTTGCATGCAAACCTTTGGCAGACTTGGATACAAAAGACAGAAGATTACCCAGATTTGTCAGAACAAGTTGTCAAGTTTCTGATGCTCTTCTCCACAATGTACCTTTGGGAGACTGGATTCTCTGCCCTCACAGTAATAAGACCAAGTAGCATCAGTGATTAAATGCCAAAAATGACTTGCAACTGAAGCTCTCTCCAATTTTCTCTACCATTGGTGTGATTAAAAGCAGGGATATCCACCCCACTGATTGGTAAGCATTTTATTATTCTTATTTTTAATTAACATCAATAAGTATTGTACATTAGTTACCAAGAATTTAAAAACATCAATAACACAATATAAGGATCAGCACTAGAAATGTGTGGATAGTGAACTTTTCTTCGCCTCCTACTCGGTATCTTTTTATTATCAGCAAAAATACAAGAAAGGTATTTTTAAATGCTTGGTCATGAACAGATTATTATGAATTATGTCTGTTCTGAGTAACTCAGGCCATCATGGAGGCTTCATTCATTTTAATTACAATAAAATGATGATTGAAAATTTCCTAATTTACAACAACTAGATATTTGTTTGAGGGACTCAAAGTGAAAGTAAATATAGTAAAATTGTTCATTATACTATTATTACTGCTACTAATAATAGTCTCTGAGACAACACAACTCAGGGTTTGTACATTGTGGTGGATTGTGTTCTCCCTCGCCTATTTTCATTGGTATATTTTGACCCTACCTCAAAGGGGCTATGGAGTAAATTCCATGATTTGTAAAGGAATATGCAACTTAACAAGAGTAAAACCCACTGTTATATTATTTTCATTTACATTACAGTAATGCTTAGAGGTCCCACCCTCTAAGCTTGAGCAAGACCCCATGTGTTAGGAGCTGTCCTCACACACAGTAAGGGACAAACCCTGCCCTGAAGAGCATACAGTCTAATGAGACAAAACAGACAAAGGCAGTTTTATTGGCCCCATTTTACAGATGCAGAATTGAGATGCAGAGACTAATCACTCAGACATGCACATGCAGTCTGTAGCAGAGCCCCCAAGTAATGCCTGAAGAACCAGCCCATCCATACACTCCAATGTGACGCTGATCACCACTCCCGAGCATGAGAAAAACTCAACGTTGGGTAGTTTCAGGCTTCCTGTAAAGAAATTCTTAGATTCTAGAATCAAGCCGCACAAGAAATCAGCTCAACTTAGCAGAATGAAAGAAAGCAGCTGAATGAATTCAAGTTGATACAAACATTCCTCAGGCAGAAGCCCTGAAACATTTGTCAAAGTCAGTGTTATTGAGCTGTTCTGTGTTGCTGAAGATGGTCCACACAAGCATCACTCTGATCCTTGGAATTTTTCCAGTAAATCTTTCATAAAGCTAAAAGTGGGTGGGAATTCTTGGTTTCTGTTTTTAGGATTCTCGTGGGGTTTTTTGCCCCTCAAAGTATCAGTTGGTTGATGTTGGCCTTTAACATACATACATACATATAGAGAGAAACTTGTGTGTTGCTTTGCACAATTCGCCATTTTTTTCCATTAAAAAAGACATGTGTTTTCTATAGGAAAAAATAGCCTCACTGACTGATTTGTTGGCTGACTCCTACGTCACTAGCAAGAAAGATGCAGCAAGAAGGCAGGCAGCATTTTAACAAACAGAGCCTTACTAAATATGAAAGGACAGCACTCACTGAGGCTTGCTGCTTGTCCTACAGTCACCCCAAGCCCAGGAGGCAATCGACCACTTGCTCTCCTTAACCTCTAGTCCCACACCAGTAGAGATCCCTCCTAAAGCCTGGTCCTCTGTCTCTAGCCCCCTCATAGTACTACAATTACAGCCTTCTTCCCCTCCTCTACAACAGTGGTCCTCAACTGTTGTCATGACACATTATCACGATGCAGCGGTGAGCGTATGGTGGGTTAGCAGCCTGCTGCCGAAAGCCCCCACCCAGCCAGAGAGCTGTGGCAGCACCAGGGGCATTGCTGGGAATGAAGGATTGCCAGTGCCCAGAGCCAGGGGTCACAACACTGGTAGATGGCCTGTATCAGCTCAGCTCCCACATGCAGGCTGCTCAGCTCACCTGCACGCTCCTGGAAGCTGGGGCTGGGTATTTTTAAATCTCCCATCCTGTGGCACATGGTCCAGGGTGGGAAATGTAAAAAGCCATGGGGCCTTGGGCCTGGCCAGAGAATGGGTTCTAGTGACTGCATCTATGAGGTTGACCCCTTTGGCTGGAGAGTCAGTGTGCCCCTGCTGGGCAAGGTGCAGGCAGGGAAGGGGGAGAATCAGGAGCCACGTGAGGGGAAAAGAGTCATCAGGAGCTGGGGCTGCTGTGGGAGAGCGCTGCTGTGTCGCGAACGGCTAGGAACCCTCCCAGCCATGTTACAACCCTGCAAAAGGTTGAGAATCCCTGCTCTACAGTACCTACCTTGCCCTTCTTCTGTCTGTTTGCTATGCTGCCATAGTCCACCTCACCTCTATTCTGCCCAAATTTAGCCTTTTTTCAGGCAACCTTACCGTGTTCCAATCACTCTCAGTATTAAATTTAAGCCCCTTGTCATCACTTTCAGGCCCCATACAATCTGCCCCCTCTCTTCTTGCTCTTGTTTTGTTCTACCATACAACATCCCCTGTGGATAGGTCCTTTGCCATACGATTAACCTTTCTCCCTTGTGTCCCACTCCCACACCCACCTCAGCAATTCCTTCCATACTGTTAGGGGACAGATTTAGCTGGCACACATCAGTTCAGCCAGCCAGTCCTTTTTGGAGGCTGCTCTCTTGTGCTTCAGAGTCTAAGTTTTCAGTTGAAAGTATTGCTTCTAGCCCTTATGGTTGTGGGGACAAAATTTAAAAATGCAAGTCATCTGTTAATGATGTCTTTCTGCTTCTGATGATATCCTGAAACAATAGCTGTGTGTGGTTTGAATTGTCTTCAGTCATCTCAGTAGGATATTAGCACTAAAGAAAATGCTGCTGATGTTGTTATTAACGACTCCATTGTTGATCAAAGCGTGCCAGCTCCAGGATCAGCCAGCTAATGCCACTGCATATAGCAAATGCAAGAAAGAAGAGGGCAAGGAGTGTCATGTACTCTATGGCAAGGTGGTCTGGTGCCAAAATAGAAATATGCACGCCGTCTATCGTTCTATCACAGTTCAGGAAATCCATTGCTGGAAATCCATTTGTTATGGCCTGCATGTTGCAGTGAGTCACAGTCCTGCATAGCAGAAGGTGATTAATGACTGATCCATGGCCTCTACAGTGGATTTTTCAACTTCAAAATGTTTTCCCACTGAGCAGCAGCAATCTGGCATCGCAAGTTTCCACAGTATGTTTGCTGCTCGTTTCTCCATTGTGGGTGCCGCTCTTATTTCCGTATCCCTGCACTGTAGGGTTGAAGCATGCTCAGAACCCAGAACCCAGAATTTGGCCTTGTGCAACAGAAAGGGCTGCAGCTGCTGTTCATTATCCCAAGCCTGCATTATGATCAACTGGTCAACCTATGTTTCTCCAGGCCAGAAGCAATGTTCCACCATCTATGTTTTCTATCATATACAGTGACATTCCGCAACCTGTCCTGTCCTTCTGGCGTATTTTGTATCCTGGTATGATTGTGTCCCATTGATTATCTTCATTCCACCAAGTTTCTGTGATGCCTGTTATACCAGTGACCTCATTTAATACGAGGCACTCAAGTTCATCCATCTTGTATCTAGACTTCTAGCATTTACACATAAGCACTTTTAACAAGTGTCACTTTATAGCTCTCTGCCATTATATGATATAATTGAATGGGACTTTTTTATGTTTGACCAAATAAAGAGCTCCATGGCATTTTTAAAGACTAACACATTTATTTATTGCATGAGCTTTCATGGGAGAAAATCCCACTTCGTCAGACACTTTGAAGATGGAGAACTAGGCATCTGACGAAGTGGGATTTTCTCCCACGAAAGCTGATACGATAAATAAATGTATTAGTCTTTAAACGTGCTGCCAGACTCCTTGTTTGTTTTGCTGAACTAGACTAACACAGCTACCCCTCTAGAACTTCATTCGTTTGACTGTTTCTCATCAGATCCCATCCATATTTTATCATCTATTTAGTTTGCCCCTCGTCTGATATTTGGGCATTCTGTCTGGGATAATCCTACCTTCTAGCATGTCAAACGTGACCTAGGTTTTCTTGCACAAACACGAATGTGCTATAAATGTTAGGCCATTTCTATTCTACAAGCTTTGGTTGATGCAACTGCCTCAGGTACCATATCACAGGCACATTTGACTCCTTGCATTGCGCTGCGCATACTGACCAGCAACACTCGTGTTGATACACAGTGTGGCGCATGGTGGGTAGGTAATCCCAGTGAGCACCCCACCTCTGGCCAGCACGTGTGTTTTGAGAAGTTTTGGCAATGCATGGTGAGGCGTAAGTGAGTCACATGGGATGACTGGGACCCAGTGGTCAATGTCACAGCATGCAACTGTTTATACCCCATAGTACCATCTTTATTCCATGATTTTTATGTCTTTTTCTTAAGAATCCCATGAACCTCCTTGAGGTCAGCTGTCTGAAACAGAAATGTAATGCAGAGTTATGCAGGCTCCATTTTCATGATCATTGCAAACACAAGAAGCATGATCCTCAGATATTTTCAGAGAAATAAGAAAAAATAGATCAGTGGGGAGTTCCAAAGCAGTAGCCGTGTTAGTCTAGTCCAGCAACACAAACAAGCATCTCTCAAAGTGGGACTCTCTCCCCCAAAAGCTCATGCAATAAATAAATTTGTTAGTCTTTAAACATGCCACCAGACTCCTAGTTTGTTTTGCCAGATCAGTGGGGAACGTGACGATGTCTTGAAGGATAAAAGCCTTAAATTAAACAAATTGTACCATTCAATCTCTGTGGACAGTAATTCCATGTTTGAATAATAATATACCAGTAGGGACATACTGCCAACCACTTGACCACAATGGTGGTAGTGACTGTGAAATGCGCAGGAAGAGTAGAGAGGCTACAAAAAAAAAAACAAACCAAAAACCCTCAATAATAATAGGGGATTTCAACTACCACCATATTGCCTGGACACATGTCATCTCAGGATGAGATGTAGGAATAAAGTTTCTGGACACCTTAAATGACTGCTTCCAACAGCTAGTCCTGGAGCCCACAAGAGAAGAGGCAATTCTTGATTTAGTCCTAAGTGAAGCACAAATTGGGTCCAAGAGCTGTATATATTATACCTGAATCACTTGGTAATAGTGAACATAATGTAATAAAATTTAACATCCTTTGGTGGGAGGGGACCACCAAAGCAGACCACAATGATAGCATTTAGTTTCAGAAAGGGGAACAACAAAGAAAATGAGCAAGTTACTTAAACAGAAATTTAGAAGTATAGAGTCAAAAATGAAATCCCTGAAAGCTGCATGGAAACTTTTTAAAGACACCATAATAGAGGCTAAATTTAAATGCATATCTTAATTAACAAAACATAGCAAGAGGATGAAAGAAGTGCCACTGTGGCCAAACAGTGAAGTAAAAGACACAGTTAGAGGGGGAAAAAGCAATCTTTAAAAAGTGGAAGTTAAATCCTATTGAAGAAAACAGAAAAGAGCATAAACTGTGGCAAGTGAGGTGTAAAAATATAATTAGGAAGACTAAAGAAATTTGAAGAACAGTTAGCTAAGCAACTCAAAAATAACAGCAAAAAAAAAAAAAAAATCGCAAGTACGTCAGAAGGAGGAAGCAAGCTAAAAATACAGATTCCCAACCTGAGCCATTCTTTTTAGGTGACAAACAGACTCGTAGACTCTAAGGTCAGAAGAGACCAGTATGATCATGTAGTCCAGTGGTTCCCAACCAGTGTACTGTGGCGCACTGGTATGCCGCGGCAACACCCAACGCGTGCCTCGAGAATCCGCAAGAGCTGGAGTTAAATTTCCCTCCCTGCGCAGCCCAGCCAGGTGGGCTGTGCAGGGCTGGGAAAAGGCAGGGGTTAAAGTAAGGGGGATGGCACTGGAACACAGTTCTGGGGCTCCCTATTTTTCAGCAGGCAGCCTTCTGGCCCCCCTAAAAATAGAGGAAGGCACTCGAACGTGGAGTTCCAGGGATCCCCCTAAAAACAGCACGAGCAGCCTGAACGCAGTGTTCTGGTGGCTCCACCTTAGGCCCAGCCAGCAGAGAGCTGGAGGAGGCTGGGGGTTTGTGAATCTCCCCCCGGTAGGGGGGTGCAGCTTGTGTCAGCAGTCTGCAAACAGCCCAGGTTAGGGCTTTGGTGGGGGAGGGCTGCTGGGGGTTGTGTGGGGCAGGTGTGTGTGTGTCACAGAGGTGGGTGGGAATGGATGTGTAGCAGAGGGTGCACAGCTGGGGTTGTGGGATGGCTGTTTGGTTGGGGTCGTGTGTAGCTGGAGGGTTGGGTGGTTGTGTGGGGGGTGTAGCTGGGAGCTGGAGGGCTAGTTCTGGCCCCTGCAGTGATGGGAGGGTCCATCACAGGCAACAGGGGCTGCGGGAGGGGAGGAAGGGACCCACTGGGGTGGGAGGGAGCAGCAGTGGGGTGAGGATTTGCCCTGGGTGGCAGGGAGCCACTGAAGAGAAGGGGGAAGTGGGTGCTGGGCCATGCTCCCCTACCCTACCTTCCCACTCCCCAGGTTCCCCTGCCCCCCCCCCCAAGCCCCTCTTGTTCTCCCTTCCTCTTTCCTCTCTTGCCACCCTTGTGCTGTTCCCCACATGGCTGCCCTTGTCCTCTTTTGCCACCTCTGCCCTGCTCCGCTCCCCACACTCACTCCTGCCACTGCACACGACTCCTGACCTCCCCTGTTTTGCCACCCGTGCTCTGCTACCCCTAATACCCTACATAGGAGCATTTCTGAAACACTGTGCCATGGTTCATGAATATTCATAAGTAATTTAAGTTAATTTAAATATTCATAGTTTTTTAATTGTGGTGTGCCTTAAAAAATTTGAAGGTATCAAGGTGTGCCATAGCAGAGAAAAAGTTGGGAACCACTGATCTAGTCTGACCTCCTCCACAATACAGGCCTCTAAACCCCACCCACTTCGCTCACCCACCCAAATCTGAGGAACTGTCTCAGTTTGAGATATCATTGGAAGAGGTTTTGAAACAAACTGATAAATTAAACAGTAATAAGTCAGCAGGACCAGATGGTGTCCACCCAAGTGTTCTGAATGAACTCAAATGTAAAAATGCAGAACTGTGGGTATAACCTATCATTTATATCAGCTCCTGGACCAAGTGACTGGAGAATAGCTGTGAGATACCAATTTTTAAGAAAAGACTCAGAGGCTATCCTGGCAATTACTGGCTGGTAAACTTGCCTTCAGAAAACTGGTAAATTGGCTGAAATTATAATATTGAACAGAATTAGCAGACACATGGATGAACATGATTTGTTGTGAAAGAATCAACAAGCAGGGCTTGACAACCCTGGGCACTAGGTTGCCATGGTGACCAGGATTTGTAGCATGGTGCCTCGCTCCATTGCAGAAATGCAGCAGAGGAGCGCCTTCTGATGATCAAAAAATAGAACTGCTGGTGCCTAGCTGTGAGCCAGTTTTGTCCCGCCCTATTGTAAAGGAAATCACACCTCACCAATCTGCTAGAATTTCTTTGAGGGGATGAACAAGCATGTGGACAATGGTGATCCGATGAACATCACGTATTTAGGTTTTCAGAGAGCCTTTGACAAGGTTATCCACCAATGGCTTTTAAGAAAAATAAGCTGTCATAAGATAAGAAGGAAGAGCATCTCCTGTATCAGTAACTGCTTAAAAGATAGGATACAAAGGGTAGGAAGAAAGGGTCAATTTTCTGAATGGAGAGAGGTATTCTCCATATAGTGTATATAGTGGTGTTTCCCATTCTCTACTGGGACAAGTGCTGTTCAGCATGTTCATAACAAGGATGAACAGTGAGGTGGCAAAATTTGCAGATGATACAAATTATTCAAGACAGTTAAGTCCAAAGCAGAGTGTGAATAGTTACAAATGGATCTTAAAAGATAGGTGACTGAGCAATAAAATGGCATATGAAATTCAGTGCTGATAAATGCAAAGTAATGCACACTGGAAAACATACTCCCAAATACATATATAAAATTATGGAATCTAAATTAGCTGGTATCACCCAAGACAGAGACCTCTGAAAACATCCACTAAATGTTCAGCTGCACTCAAAAAAGCTAACACAATATTAGGAAAGGAATAAATAGTAAAACTGAAAATGTCATTTTGCTTCTTTATAAATCCATGGCTTACCCACATCTTGAATACCATATGCAGATCTAGTCACCCCATCTCAAAAAGGATGTATTAAAATTGAAACCATACGGAAAAGGGCAACTAAGATGATTAGAGATATGGAAAAATCTTTCATATCATAGATGATTAAGACTGGAAGGTCATCTAGTCCAACCCCTTTTCAAAGGAGGATCAACCCCAACTAAAGGATGACTGCCATGGTTTTGCCAAGCTGGGCTTTAAAAATCTCTAAGGATGGATATCCCACAGCTTCCTTAGGTAAGGCATTCCCAGACCAGTCTCTAGGGGTGGGCAGGGCCCATGGCAAATCAGTCTGTGCCAGGCCGCCCCACCCCCCAACAGCCCCATTCCTGGCCTTGCACCATCCCCCCCGCCCTGTGCCCCCCCCATCCCTAATCCTGGTCTTGCACACACCTCCCAGCCCCAGTCCTGGGCTTGCACCACCCCTGACCACTTTCCTGGCCTTGCACAACTCTCCTCGACCCTGATGCCAGCATCACACACTGCCTCACCCCAGCCCAGATCCTGGCTTCATGGTGCCCTCCTGCCCCTGAGACATCCCCACGCACTCTATATCCTAGCCTCATGCCACACCCTCACCCTGTGCCCCCAACCCACACTTCACACCAACCCCTACCTTACACCACTCCCACCCACCCAGACTCCAGTCCTAACCCTGTGCTGCCTCCTGCCCAATTCTGACCTCATGGGCCACCACTCATATGGTGTATAGCAGTGGCTCCCAGCCTTTTCAGAAGCACGGCACACTTCAATGAGACGAAAAAATTCCACAGCACACCCACTTTTGTCAGCTGAACTGATTGCTCATAAATGTCACATTTACTTACATTTACTATGGTGCCAATCTTACTAGAGAGGTTCACAATATAGTGCATATAACAAGCTAAAGAAGGATCAAATGCATTAATGTTTCAAATCCACTGGAAAAAAAACACACCTCCTCAATTTTGCCCCATAGCCACCTGCATTTAGAATGTTCATGTTTGAGAACTGAAAAGACCAACACCTTGCTTTAAATTTGATGATTAATTTTCACAACGTTTATGAGTTGTAGTTTTGGTTGGATAGAATATTGTTTAAGATGAAACAATGTTTGTTTTGCATTGATTTTCATCACGTTGGTACAAAATTTGAAGGCACACTTGGACAGTTCTCACAGCATACCAGTGTGCCACAGCACAGTGGTTGAAAACTATTGGTGTATGGAACAAGTGCAAGAGGTGATAGCATGATGCCCACCAGACAATGGGGTCCAGGGCAATCACCCCAGCTGCCCCCCCAGTGACTGCCCTGCCCATCCCCCTTACAGTGAAAAAAGGTTTTCCTAATAACCAACCCAGATCTCCCTTGCTGCCATTTGAGACTATTGCTCCTTCTTCCATCATCTGCCACAACTGAGAACAGCCGCGCTCCATCCATCCTGACGCCCCCCACCCCCATCAGCTAGTGGAAGAGCACTATCAAATCCCCTCCACTCTTGTGTTCAGCAGACTAAACAAAGCCAGTTCCCCCATCTCTCATAAGTCATGTTCTCTAGCCCCCTAATCATCTTCAGCTTGGAAAAGGGGGAATATGATAGTGGTCTATAAAACCATGACTGATATGGAAAAATAAAATAAGGAAGTGCTATTTACTCCTCCTCATAATGTAAGAGCTAGAGGTCAATAAATGAAATAAATAGGCAGCACGTTTGAGACAAACAAAACAAAATATTTCTTCAGACACACAATCAACCTGTGGAACTCCTTGCCAGAGGATGGTGTGAGAGCCAAGACTATATCAGGGCTCAGAAAAGAACTACTGGTAGCTAAGTTCATGGAGGATAGGTCCATCAATGGCTATTAGTTCATTGGGCAGGAATTGTTTGCCAGAAGCTGGGAATGGCCAATGGGATGGATCACTTGAAGATTACATGCTCTGTTCATTCCCTCTGAAGCACCTGGCATTGGCCATTCTTGGAAGAGAGGAAACTTCCCTAAATGGACACTGGTCTGACCCAGCATGGCTGTTCTTAGCTTCTGAAATCCTTCACGTGTGCTGGACCCTCCTCTGTCAATTCTTGTCACCGGGAGGTCACATGCCCCCTGAACAAAGCTGCAGATGTGGCAGCACATAATAGCACATGGCCATTAGGACTGAGGTGACTCGTTACAAGAGCTCTGCAACCACAGCAAGGGTTATGTTTACATGGCTCCTCTTAATTTTTGTCTTTGTGATGCATTTATTAGCAGGTTTCTCACAGCAAACCCTCCACATTCACTCATGGCTGGTGTAGTGGCCTCCCTCAGCCTGTGATTAGGTTGCCACGAAACTTCCAGTTTTATGAAATCACCACACGACTGCTCATGCTCTGCCATACGAATGCTGTCTTTCGGCATGACCCAGCCAAAGTGGCAGCTAGAGCCATGGAGCTGCTGTGTAGCAGCCCTTCACTCCCCTGATGCCACGACCCCTCCATGTCAACTGCAAACAAACGGAAACAGCAATACATGCTGGGCAGACAGCTCTTCACAGAGGAGGAATCAAGCAAGTGAAGGCCAGGTCAGTGCTCCTGAGATGGGTGCTCTCTTGGCTGACACACCAGAGACTGAACTGGAGTCATCTGATGCTAACAGCAGGAGCTGCTACACCTTGAATCAAAGCTCTGTAAATGGGGCTCTAACAACTCATATCCCGTGTTAGCAAGTGCAGCCGAGCACCTGCAACACACACACCAGTGGGATACACTCAGACTCTGAGCTGGCCTAAAGCCTAGATTTAATTTATTGGTCCTTCAAAATAACATTCTGCCACACTCTTATTGTGTCTCTTGGGATGGGTGAGGCAAACCAGCTGTCTCTTTACAATTGTACAGCTGCCTGCTAAAGATGGTCTGCAGAGGAAAACAAATTGGGTTAGTGCCCCCCACCCTTTTTTCTCTCTCTTTTCTTCATTATCCTGTATATAGAAGACCTAAAAAGGTTGGTCTATGAAAAGTATTTTGGGATATCTTCTACCCATTTTTTATATTAGAATCTGTTATAAATCAGCATAACATGACTGGCATCAATGGCTGAAATAAATGTCAGTCCAGATTTACGCCTCTGGAAAGATCTCGCCTTTAGATTTAGCCTACAGCAATTAGAGAGCTACTGAAATGACATCACAAAAGAGTGAAAGGCAATCAATTGAGCAGGAATGTCCAGTCATTCTGTTTAAAATCTCTTTGCTTTTTAATTTTGTTAATACCCATTCAACTCCAGTGTACATTTGGTTGTTACATTTCAGTACCCCAATTCCATCAATATGGGATGAGAACACACAAGGAATCTCTGAAACCACCACCAAGTTCTCCAGCAAAACCAGAAAAGACTAGCCATAGTGTTGCTGATATTTCTACAGTTTATATATATTTTATATATACACACGCAGACACCCCCCCCACCAAATACACAAACACCTGTTCATATAAAAAAATACCACCACACACACACAAACACTCCCCTTTAGGCCCTTTCCCCACATAATAAAGTAACAGAGAAAGCACAAGTCTAGTTTATTTAAAAACATTTGAAGCTCATCGCTACAGGGATTCTATTACCCAAGTTATGACTTGCAACATCATTAGATTAGTGGTCTAGTCTAGTCTTACAACCTCATCTCCCATGTGCTAAAATTCAAAAGATTTCCAAAAAGGAGGTGGCATATGGTACTAACATCCAAAGATAGAGCAAACTTTTCTATTTCAATTATCTCAAGCATGAGCACAATAGCCAACACACAAAGCAGCATACAGATTACTTCCATGCTCCTGGAAAACAACAGGATATATGTTATAATATTGTCTAAGTACTGATATATCATTTTCCATCTTCAAAATGCTTTCAACTATTAACTAATGAATTCCCTCCGCTAGGAGGTAGAACAAACCTACAGGCATCTGGTACTTCACAGCTTTCCTTGCACCGCACACGTGGCCAATGAGAACTTTACAGCAACCGCAAAGACAGACCTCCCATACAATTCTGCTCCAACACTACAAGTCCTTATTGTTTGAAATAAAGGAGCACCTTCTGTGACAGTGGTAAATTAGGTGCTAACTCATCAAATATTAGAACCGGGAGGGACCTCATGAGGTTATCTAGTCCAGCAGCCCTACTCCTACCAAATCATCCCAGCCAGAGTTTGATCCAACCAGATCTCAAAAGCTTCCAAAGATGGAGATTCCACCACCTCCCTAGGCAGCCCACTCCAGTGTTTTACAACCCTCCTAGGAAAATCTTTCTTATTAATACCCAACCTAGAGGTCCCAAGCTACAGTTTGAGACCATTGCTCCTTGTTCTGTCCTCTGCCCCAGCTCCCTCCTCTTTGGAGCACCCATTCAAGTAGTTGAAGGTAGTTATCAAATCCCCCTCTCTGTCTTCTCTTCCGCAGACTAAATAAGCCAAGTTCTTTCAGTCTCTTTGTAAGTCAGGTGCCCAAGCACCCTAACCATTTTTGTTGCTCTCCATTGGAGTCTTTCTAATTTGTTCACATCCTTTCTGTAGTGGGGAGCCCAACACTAGACACAATATTCCAGATGTAGCCTCACTAGTGCCAAATAGACAAGAATAATCACATCCCTGGATCTACTGGCAACACTCCTACTGATGTAGCCCAGTATGCCATTGGTCTTTAGGCCATAAGGGCACACTGTTGACTCATAACCAGCTTCCCATCCACCATAACCCCCAGCTCCTAACAACACAGTCAGTATCAGCTGAGTACTAACAGACTCACAGATGGAAACCATAAGCAGCTCACCTGTCTGTTAACATTATTCCAAACAGGTGTTACACTTGGAAGGGACTGTTTAGACTTATGATAGGGTATTTACCCCACACAAGGCCTATTTGTCTTCCAGAAAGTGCATGCACACTGCTAAAAGCCTCTCGCTCAGCCTTAGGGAAGGAGTCACTGAGTTGAGGATTCACCTGTTTAAGGGGTACAGCAAAGGAGAAAACAGGAATGGGTATGGGGGCTCAAAGGATTAAGTGGCGGGACCCTGAAGCAGGCACTAAGCAGAAAATCCTGAATGGAGCCCACTGCTCCTCAAAGATGTCTAGGGAGTCAATAGCTGTACCCCCCACACAAGGCAGAGCTGGTAAACTAAGATAATTAACCTGATAAGTTCTACCTGAAGAAGGGAGCTGAAGGAAGGACTGATTGAATACGGAGTCCAGCTGGGGAGGAGCAGAAGTGACTGGTATAAAGCCAGGAAGCTGACAGTAGCAAATGGCTATAAGAAAACAGTCTACAGAGACTTGTGAGAGAAAGGACATGTTATTAGGACTATGGAGAGACAGACTGTAGTTATTTCCTAGAAAGAGAGAATTGTGTTGGTAAAAGGGGGGGCAAGATAGAAGTAAGACAGTATCCAGGAGAAGAATGACATGGTCTAGTGGTGAGCAGATTGTTGTTGTCAGTGAAACCTGGAAAAGCCAGCAGCCTGGCTTCACCCACCACCTGCTGAAAGAGTAACACAATGAGTGCAAGTTTGAAAGGGGCAGCCATGTTAGTCTAGTAAAACAAGGAGTCTTGTGGCAATTAAAGACTAACAAATTCATCACATGAGCTTTTGTGGGAGAAAATCCCACTTCATCAGACAGATTTTTCTCCCACAAAAGCTCATGTGATAAATAAATCTGTTAGACAATGAGTGCAGTGAAGGTAAGACTGCCATTTTGTATAGAGGGACTTTGATACCCCAGAAGGAAGACCCTAATGACCTGTCAGCTTCCAGAGGGGTAGCTGTGTTAGTCTATTCCAGCAGTACAAAAAAAAAAAAATCGTGTGGCACTTAAAGACTAACAGATTTATTTTTTGCATGAACTTTCATGGGAGAAAATCCCATGAAGTGCCTAATGACCTTGCCAGAAGATTAGGTCTTGAAGGAGCACCCATGTCAAGAGAGGAACCAGCAGAAAGGAGCGCTCAATCTGCAGAGAGCTAGTATCCTGAGCAGCCTGGAGGATCTGCACTAGCTGTTAGGGGACCTTGTGACAAGACTATCAAATGCTTGTAAGCTGTGGCATGCACTAATCTTACAGGTGATGTCTCTATCCCATGCTATAAGGTAGCATATAAGTCTTGCTTGACAACTCTAACAGTCCCTGCTCTGAACTTGCAATCCTAAGAACGAAGAACCATGTTGGTCTAGTTCAGCAAAACAAGCAAGGAGTCTTGTGGCACTTAGACTAACAAATTTATCACATGAGCTTTTATGGGAGAAAATCCCACTTTGTCAGATGCTTCGAGTGCTATGACGATAGGGGATGTCTTCCTGCCAGCACAGCTACTAGTGTTCATTTAGTGATTTATTATGTTGTCAGGAGAGCTCTCTCCTGTTGACATACTGTGCTCTTAAAGGGGCACAGCTGTAAGTTTTAAGTGTAGATGAGCCCTTGATTTGCTGTATTGCCTGAGATCCAAGGTACAAATTAACCTGAGGGAAGGGTCTGTTGGGACTAGAAGCAACCTGAATATCATACACATGACCATTTATTGCTCAGTTCTGCTTGCCTGAATGGCAAGCTAGACAGAAGTACCCAAAGGGGCTCTCTGATTTCCTGGTAAGACTTCCACAGTAATCCAAGAATTAACACTAGTTACTGGAGTTGTGAAATCTAATTAGAAAATACCATCAATTTGAGGTTTCTGCCCTGAAGTTGGCACACTCAGTCCATATAGCATGATACCATCTTTAAAACTGTTAGTGCTACAGGCATGCAGTAGTCCCCATGTACAGTTGCTTCCTACCTTTCACAGATAAAGGGAAATGATGAAAACACTTCATCCACCACCTTTTTCAGAAAGCTGATGCATAAATTAGTATTGCTAACCTATTAATGGTACAACTGTTTCTGTATTTCTAGAATGCCTCATGAAAAAGAATGAAACATCAACCACATCTGCAAAATGAGTTAGACTCGCCCCAGCCCTTCTCTGGGGTGAAATGACTTGCAATCTGTCAGAACTCAAAGGATGTCAATTTTTTCGTGATGTTGCTGCCACTGCAGTGAGTGACAGCCCCACGCCCTTGACTTCAGAGTGAGCAGGATTGAGCCCTTAAAGTAATAGTCTTCCCTACTTAAATGAGGAGAGGGACTGTCTCTTTACCATGTTTCGCACAACGCTTAGAACAATAGGATCTTGGTAATAGTAATATATTAAACAGATGACACAGGTCAGTTAAACTGCAGTAACACAGGGTTTAGAGGAGTAGATATGAGGGCTGCTAAGGCTACCTCGGTTCAAATGCCTGTGAGCTTGTCTACAGCCTTTGTTTGACTGGGGGAACTGGTCCCTGGTGATCAACTGAGCTGAAGTTCCACTTAGGACTTCATCCCAAGTACCCTGTGGTCTGTCGGCATGCTAAGAGCACCACTTGAGACTCGTGTGTTGTCACCTCTCACACCATTCTTACCACCCAAATAGGACTCTACAGAAAACCAACAAATCAAAGGGATGGGTAGAGAACATGGCAACTAGACAGCACCAATAATACTTGCATGAAAACTGACAAGTCAGAGCTAGGTGGGGAAAGCAGATTAGGTTTTAAGACATGGCATGTACTATAGCTAAGTGGGTGCACAGAGGAAACACTGGTGTAATCCAAATTCAGCTGTGTTTCTGCGCAACCTTTCCCCACTGTTCTATGATTTATCATCAAAATGCACAGTAAATAATTAGTATGACCCTCTAAATTCAGATTAGACACCCCAGCCTGCCATTGGGAGGAAGCAGAGGATGACATGAAAGTCTTTGTGTTTGATTAATTGTATTAGTGCAGCTATCAAATGCTAAATATCCTGCTCCCATAAGATTGTTATCATAAGTGTCTTGTGTGAAATCATGGGCATTTGAAATCAAATTACCATCTTTCCTTTGGTTTTTCACTGGTTCTCTTTGTTTCTGGGAACTCTCTGGATAATGTGATGATAAACAGGTTTCTCGAAGAGGGCCAAAACAGCCCTGTATGACATGAAGTGAAGCCTTGAAGTGCTGTCTCATATTATTCTCAGTGATGGCTGTGCAGTTATACCATGCCCATTAAATCATTTAAATATTTAACATGCTTCCCCAGAATAAAGTACAAACCCAACAACAGCTGCAGATGGATACGGATCATATAACTTGGGGGCTTAAAGGGAAAGACAGACACCATAATTCTGCTCAAGAAAACCAGAAAAGCTCCATCTCTGACTTCACCCTGCCCCTTCTGGCTCTTTGGCATTACACACAGACAACTAATATCCCCTGGTTTTTAATCTCACTGGGGAGAGGCAGCCCTTAAAATATTATTTCTAAATTGTGCTGATTGTGCAACATCACCACCCATCTCTCTCAAACAAAGAGAGCGACAGTCTGGCCTTCAGCTGACCAACCCCGCTGACTCAAAAGCGCTGCTCTTGCTCGGTAGCCGTCTAATGCCCAGACAGGAGACAGACAGATGGACAACTGAGCTGACTCGATCAATGTGCTAACCTTGACATGCCAGAGGGGCAAATGCATGACAGCTCAGCCCTTCTGCGCCCCCATCTCCACCATAATCGTGCTATCCAGCACCACCAAATGCAATCAGGTCTCTTCCCAGACAGGTGAAAAAAATTGTGTGTCTGGGGGTTTGCTGCTGCTTTTGGGGGACCTGCATGGGAATCATTCCCACTGATTTCTGGCACTGCTCTCAGCCTGGCCGGGACTCACGGAATTGGCGCAAGGGCAAGAATAAAGGCTACGAGGCCCTCCCCCCCTTTAGAGTCATAGCTTCAGAGGCAACAGAGACAAAAAATTAAATGTTTCCCCTTGATGAGCCGTATTTACAGGCTGCCCCTGCCCGCCTCCCCTCCCTCCGCGCTCCCACGCCGCAGCGCCCCCTGCCGGCTCCGGCCCGCCGCGCCGCCTCCCGAGAAACAAAGCGGAGCAGCCGGCTCCACTTCGCTTTTCAGCCTCCTCGCCGGCTCCGGTGTCGCGTCGGTTTTTCCTTCGGCCTCCCAGCCCCGCTCCGCTGCTGTGCGGAGCACAAAGCGCCCTGCTCGTGCCGCAGCCTCCCCGGCCTGGCCGGGCAAAGGCTCCCCCCAGGGACCTCCCTAAAACCCCCTGAATTGCCCGACGCCCCCCAGCTGTCAGCTAGTAATAGTGGGACTGACACCAATGCAGTGAGCACCCCCAGTACCCCCTTACACCCCCTAAATCTCCCAACACCCCCAGCTGTCGGCTATGAATAGTATGATACCAATGCAGTGAGCACCCCAAAACCCGCTAAATTTGCCAACACCCTCAATTGTCAGCTATTAATAGTGATACCAATGTAGTGAGCACCTCGAATAGTTCCCTTACACCCCCTAAATTTCCCAACACCCCCAGCTGTCAGGTATTAATAGTGTGACACCAATGTAGTGAGCATGCCCAATACCCCTTACATCCCCTACATTTCCCAACACTCCCCAACTGTCAGCTCTAAATAGTGGGATACCAATGTAGTCAACACCCCAACACCCCCTAAATTTCCCAACACCCCTGATTGTCAGCTAGGAATAGTGTGACACCAATGCAGTGAGCACCCCCAGTATCCCCTTACACGCCCTAAATTTCCCAACACCCCCGATTGTCAGCTATAGTGTGATACCAATGCAGTGAGCACCCCCAATAGCCCCTTACACCCCTAAATTTCCCAATACCCCCAACTGTCGGCTATGAATAGTGTGACACCAATGCAGCGAGCACCCCTAGTACCCCCCTTACGCGCTCTAAATTTCCCAGCACCCCCAATTGTCAGCTATTAACAGTGTGATACCAACGCAGTGAGCACCCCCTAAATTTCCCAGCAGCACCCCCAATCGCCAGCTATGAATAGTGTGACACCAATGTCGTGAGCACCCCCAATAGCCCCTACACTCCTCTAAATTTGCCAACACCCCCCCATTGTCAGCTATTAACGGTGTGACACCAATGCAGAGAGCACCCCAACACCCCTAAATGTCCCAGCCCCCCCAATTGTCAGCTATGAATGGTAGGATACCCGTGCAGCGAGCGCCCCGACACGCCGCTAATTGCAAGGGGTGGGGAGAGCAGCGGCCCTATGCACCCAAGGGGCTTCATCCCCCCCGTCCCCGTGGGGCGCCCCGTGGGCCGTCGCGGGCGGACACTCACACGACCAGGCGGGAGATGATCCAGGAGACCATGGCGCTGCGGGCAGGCGGCTCCCCGCACTGAGCCGGGCGGGCGGCTGGGCCGGGCCACGCACCGTCAGCGCAGCCTCACTCCGCGCCGCGCCGCCGCCGCCCGGGGAGCCGGAGCAAGAGCCGCCTCCTCCCCGCAGCCCGGGCCTCCCTCCGCCGCTATATGGTAAAGGGGGGCTCCCGGGGGCGCAGGGGAATGGCCGGCCTGGAGTCCCCGGAACGGGCCGGCTAGAGAGGGGAGAGGGGGTCCTGAAGCTGCCTCCAGCCTGCAGGAGGGGCAGGGATTCCCCAGGGGCTGCCCTTTTAGCCTGCAAAAAAAGAAAGAAAAAAAAAAAGGAGTCCTGTGGCACTTACTAACCGATCTATTTATCGCATGAGGTTTCGTGGGAAAAATCCCAGATTCTCTCCCACGACAGCTCATGTGATAAATAAATGGGTGAGTCTTTAAAAGTGCCACCAGACTCCTAAAACAAACAAACAAGGAGTCCTGTGGCACTTAAAGACTAAGAGATTTATTTTTCGTGGGAGCAAACCCCACTTGCTTTGAAGCACCTGACCAAGTGGGGTTTTCTCCCATGAAAGCTCATGTGAATAATAAATCCTAGTCTTTAAGTTCCCCTAACACCCTCTCTGCACCCCCTTACATCCCCCCTGAATTCCCCTCCCCAGCTGCCAACTAGTAACACTGTTATACCAATTTAGTGAGCACCCCCACACCTCCCCTTACACCCCCCCTAATTTCAAGTCCTAGGGAGAACACTGAGGAGTGGGGAGAGGAGGGCAAGGCTGGCTGCTGTGACCCCCCTCCTCTGACCAGAGCTGAACATGGGGGGGCCCCCCTCCCAGGCCAGCAGCAGAGAGGGCTTCCCAATTCACTAATCTGTCTGACTGAACAGTTCACAAAGTAAACAAGGGGTCTGATGGCCCTTTTAAAGACTAGCAAATTTATTTATTCCCTGAGCTTTCATCTGACAAAGTGGGATTTTCTCTCACAAAAGCTCAGGGGATAAATAAATTTGTTAGTCTTTAGAAGTGCCACCAGACTCCTTGTTTGTTTTCAGGGCCATAACTACAGTGGGGCAAACCGGGCCTTGCCCCAGGTGCAAATTTAAAAAGGTGCCACAGGAAAACGATCACCCCTGCCACCTTCTGGCTGGCAGCAGGGAAGCAATCTCCTCACCAGCTCCAGCCACAGCAGGGGATCGCTTCCCCCCACTGTGGCCAGAACCAGAAGGGGGGGATCGCTTCCCTGCCATGGCCACAGGCAGCAGGGGCAACCGCTTCCTCACTGCAGCCAGAGCCAGCAGCAGGGGGTCCTCCCTCCCCACTCCTGTACAGAGGGGTCTTGGATCAGGGCCCCGGGGGGGGCACCTTTGTCGCTGCTTGCCCCGGGTGCCAGAACCCCTAGTTATGGCCCTGTTTGTTTTGCTGGACTAGACTAACAGGGCTACCATCTTTGAAATTCACAAAGAGATTCCCATTCTCTCAGAATTGCACTGTTGTAAGTAAGGGAGAGTGGGAGGAAGCCAGGGGGACTCCTAGGAGTTGACAGGGCTAGAGTAGATGGAGCCTGTTGAGGTTGGGACTGCTCACACACCAAAGGGGCAAACATTAAGCATGGGGCGGGACAACCAGGGCAGCCCCCATCCCTGCCAGCTCTGCAAGCCCTTTTCACTTTCTCTCTCTGGCTTCTCTCCCCACCCAGGTCTGTCTGAGGAAGTGGGTGCCATCCCAAGAAACTTATGGCACCCCCCCAGTTTTGTTAAGTCAGTTTCTGCAGTGCCACAGGACTGGTTGGTTTTGCTGAAAACAGACTAACAGGCCTATCCCTCCAAAATGTATCCCCACCAACTGCACCACTTTACTGGAGGAGGAGAAGGAGGAAGCGGCAGAGATGTAGCAGAGGAGATGCTCTATGGCCCCCCATGTATTCACTGTGGGAACTCAGGGTATTTAAATCTGCTCCTGCCTGGGTGAGTACCAATCCCTTCCCACCAACACCAGCTTTCAAAGGGTACATTTGCTGTGTTCCTCTTACCTCTGTTCAGGCAAAAAGGGGCTGCTCAACTGCATATCATAATCCCTATACTGCTCCCAGCCAAAGGAAATCTGTTCTCATTAATGTGTATTATTATACATGGTTTGTTTTGAGGTGGTGCCCAGGAATGGGGCATGAAGCAGGATTCTATTGTGCTAGAGATGGTACAGACAGAACAAAAGGACCGTCCAGGCTCCAATTTCTAGCTCCTCTCTCTCAGTTTCTGAGCAGCTACTGGGAAAGCAAACTGGCAGCTCCTTGGTGGCTGTTACAGACCCATTACAGAAAAGTCATGATGTTATCTCAGTGCCTGACCATGCACGGTGATCATATCCACACCAAAATAATCCCTGACTCCTCAGCCACCTCAGCATTCTCTTTTAGGACAGGGGGATTCAGACCAGCTGCCAGGTCTTACCCAGTTTCAAAACAAGAGACCCTCACTTTAGATTATGATGATGAAGGATTTCTGTACTCACAAATGTATCTGGTTGAATCTTCCCTGAAATAGTCTGAAATCTCCCTCATTTAAACCATCAGAGCTTGACGACACCCATAGGTTACACAGGAAGCCTTTATCCAACATCTCATTTATTAGGTTGGGGGACCATTGCAGCATTGGGAGGTTGACAGATATACGTGCTTCTGAAGCCAAGCAGCCCAGGAGGCACCACAGAACTAGCCGCAAAGTCTGTAATATTTAATATTACAGCAATGCCAAGATAGAGGCCCCATTCTGCTACAAGGCTGAACATACACAGAGCAAGAGACAGTTCCTTTCCTTTCAATAAAAATGTGCAATCTAAATAGACAAGATAGACAAAAGGTGTGAAAAGCCTTTATAGCCCTATATTAACAATGGGGTTCAATACCACAGAAAGACTAAGTGCCACCACACGTTCACTGCTATTTTGATTCGGGTTAGCTGGTACAACTAATGCTTGCTTGACTGCAGTAGAGCCAGACCCTCCCACTGAAATTGTTCTACTTCTTGTAGTAGATCTCCTCCTCCACCAGGGGGAAGTCCACACATACATTCTGTAACTGAAAAACAAACAAGGTGTCCTGTGGCACTTTTAAAGACTATCGAATTTATTTATCGCCTGAGGTTTCATGGGAGAAAAATCCCACTTCAACAGATGCTTTGAAGATGAGGAAATTTACAGAATGGGAGGAAAATAAATTCAGGGAAGTGTAAGTCATAGGATCAGATCACACTAACGGCAAATCAAAGCAGTTGTTAAGATTCAAACACTGGGGAATGGCATATAAAGATAAGGTCAAATCACCTGTTGTAATGAGAAAAAAAAATCCAAAGTCTTTATTTAGTGAGTCCTTATTTATTTAGTCCATATTTAACAATGGCTTTGATTTGCTGTTACAGTGTGACCTGATCCTATGACTTACACTTCCCTGAATTTATTTTCCTGCAAATTC